>ML814467.1:214288-228067 GCA_009831015.1 Picea engelmannii | reverse complement strand
GATCCATTGTATGGTGTTGCCCTACCTCAAGGGTTTGGTAATAATAAAGTGTGGTTTCTTCTATCTTGCTTTGTGGATCTATTGTGTATTCAATATTTGTGGTGATATATTTGTAGATCTATTCAGGTTCTTAACACATTTACTAAAATCTTGGAGATGGGGATGAATAAAGTTGTTTTGCAAATCGGGATGACTGGGATGAGCGAGTTTCAGTTGTGTTATGGGCGTACAGGACTACCATGAAGTGATTAAAAATGTATGCTTTGTTTCAACTAGTATATGGTAGGGAAACAATTTTACCCGTTGAGTTTCTCACCCCAAGTTTACTCATTGCACAAGCTACTAAGATGACCGATGATGACTCACTTGCTGAGTGGATTGAGTAGTTGATGGAACTTGAGGAATCTATATTTTTATCATATTTTCATAATACTTTGGATAAATCTCGAAAAAATGTCTGCCATGATTGACATATATAGCATAAATCATTTATGGAAGGTGACCTCATTTTATTATACGACAACAAGTATTAGAAACATCCAGGAAAGCTACAAATGCACTGGCTTGGTCCTTTCATAGTTGTGGAAATTTGTGACTCTGGAGTTGTCAAATTAGTGCAACTTGATGGAATTCTTCGACTCGGATGGGTGAATGGAACACACGTAAATCCCTACCTTTTTTCTTCATTAATAAAGTTTCATTCCGCTTATGTCTCCAAGAGTGAGTGTCATAGGTAGGATTTCCAATTCTATCTATGTTTTCCATTTTTGTCAATAAAATGGTGACGTGTACAATTGTCAAGATCCCTAGAAGTCTAGTAGTTCTTTCCACGTTGTACAACCCAGATATTAACTTTCTGGTTAGGTAAGTCTCAATCATATCATCTTGTACTTAATGTTTCCAAATTTTAAATTCCTTGCCCTTGTGTCAACACGTGGGTCGTTGAAATTCATTAGTACCTTTTTATTCATCGTCGTGTCTCTGCCTGTCATAGTCAATTAAATATTAATAACTCTCTGTGATTTTTTCAGTAAACCACTCGCCTTCTCATTTCTTTCTCGAGTTGATCTACTGTCTCATTACCAACTTTCCATTGATGCATTTAGTTTCCCTAATCACGTTGTGTATTTTTCCATGTTCAAGGGATTTAGTCGACATTAATTCCCACTCTTGTCACCCTATAGCACTCAATGCATAAACACCACCTCACCTTCCACATATTTCTTATAAAAATGACTTTGGCCACTGGATTCGTGTTTGTTTTTATCATCGCACTCGTTGTAGAGTTATTCCTAGAGCCTCTTGAGAATTCTTTGAACTTGTGTTCACTTCCTTGCCCCCCTTTTCACTTTGTTTACCTATGAAATTTGCTAGAATGGTTCACACATCTGGTCGGGGGGCCCTCGTAATCATTGTTCCAGTAGAGTTTATTGATCCACAGGTCACTGTTCAAAGTGATATGCATGGAAAGGTTGAACAAACCATGTTGGTCGACCTCGATTTTACCGACGCTACAAAATTCCCATACATGGCTACTAGTTCTTTCATGGATTGCACTACCTTTTCTGACGAAGAGTTCCAGTGGTAGTGGAATGCTAAGTAAATTCCCCTGTGGGATTCCACTTTGTTGTGTCTCTGTGACCTGCCTGTATTTGGCACTGCTAGAGACGTTGGATGCTACACCAAATTTCTAATTAGCAGAGTGCACAATAGTACCCTATGGTTAGACCAGGACTACCCAATCCACCTGGAGGACATCCATATGCTCATCGATTTATCCATGCAGGGCTAGGATGTCATTGAAGGATTCCAAGGCTCTGAGAAGCATGGTAAGAATAAGGGGGAACTGAGCCTACATCACAAATAAATTACCCATTTCGAAGGATGAGGAGCATACATTGCACCTATTAATGACAAGTAGGTCCACATGGATTGCTACCTGATTGTGGGGAAGGTGATATGAAAGTACATGAAGGGTGAATGTACTATGGATGCCATCACAATGGTGGAGTTTAGCAAGAATGGTGCACCTATGAACTGGTGCAAATACCTGATCACTGATTTGTTCTAGGCTTGTGCGGATGTGCATTACCAATATGACTATTTCATCTATTTATACTTGCTCATTGCATTCACCACGTGGAAGTGGCAGTCATTGAGGGGGCGCAATATTTCTCGCAATGCAGATGGTCGTATCGCCAATATTTTTGACCCATGGAATTTTCTCCCTACATCCACCAACGAGGCCACTCACAATGTCTCCTTCGCACAATGGTACAATGATCTCATTTTCACAACGAAATGGCCTTAGATCCCATGGGTGCTACTTAATAAGTATACCCACAATATCTGGTTCGAGATGAACCGATATCACACATTTGTGCAACCTCTAGAGGTGGTTCCGTCTCTTTTTCATATGAATCCATTACCATTTTACTTGGATGAGGTCACGCTCGATAAGGAAGTTACCTTGTGGAATAGGGTCCCTGTCGAAAAGAAGAAGACAGGTGTCTCCTATATGGTGCCCACCATTGCACAAATGTCATCTCCTACACAGTCTTCTGAAGTCGGGACTAGTTCCGCCAAGTGCTACATGACACTTTATAATTACAAGGGAGGGGATGATGAAGGTAATGAAGAAGTGCTACTAGGAAAACTTATATTTATCCCTCTTTCATCCATTCTGGATGATGATTCTATCTCCAGTAAGAAATTTTGTGAGGTCCTTGCTTCAATTTTTTCTTTAAAAAAGTATCATGTCGGTTCTCCTTCTAAGTTTGCATCCAACCCTGTCATCACTGAGGCCACCCCCCCTTTCCTCCATTCCACCTCAATATCACACCACTTCACTTCCATCACATACCAACCCCCCTCAATTGCATACCACCCCACCCCAGACACACACTATACTATCCACCCCATTCACTTCATCCTCCATGCCCGCCATCATCCATATTTTTTATGACCTTCCGATGTCTCTCCCATATACCACTATCATTGAGGAGACCGTCACTCCAAAACATGGTGGAAACACCACCATCTCACCCACACCTCCAATATCCTCAATCCATAACCAGTTTGACACAATTTCACCAGAACCTATTACTCATCCTGCCACAACTATGGGTCCATTCCCTTCCACTTATCCTCACATATTGGAAGTCCTAGTCCCCCAACACACGACTCTCGAAAAGGTCTCTCATCCCAAACCAGATACAGGGCCTGGAGCCCATATTCTGATGGATGAGAACCCTCCACAGGATCAGCTAGACACCCATGATGATACTCAGTCTGCGCATAGCACTACATTTTTTAAGGAACAAATTGTTCCTCTACTACAAGACCATCACCAATGGTGAGCTATATTGGACATCTGTTTGGAGAAAACATAGGTGCTTACAACACTTCCACCAAAGGCCACATACTAGATTGTGCAAAGCCTCAGAACACACTCACCTATCCCTGATGGTGCTAGTACCCTCATATTTTCTGAGCGTTCTATCACAAGTAGTCAATTGATTTCTTTGTGACCACCTTTGTATTCCATTTCCATTAGTGGAGAGATGTCCACATGGGATACCCCACATATTCTGCACCTTATCCGATCTTCCACAAACTAGCTAGAGCAGAGGATCACAACAGTGAAGAATACCAATAAATCCCTCATAAAATAAACATAATCTTTTCAAGAGGTTGTCAATGAAGCCACTGTAGCCAAAGCAATTAAGCATAACTTGAGGGTACATGCTGAATCCACTATTGTCATTTTTGCCAATATTTTTTCTCAAATATGGCCTTCTTTCTGTCAGGTCATTCTTGAGCTTCCAGAAGATATCACGTTGGTTGCGCTACTTGACATATTTGACCTCATTGCTGGCACATGATCCCAATTGGCGTCCAAGATAGATACCCTGCAATAGAAGGTAGTCATGTTCAAGCTAAAGGAAAAGGAGAAACCCGAATATCTCCTCCAAAATCTTACACATGTAGTCATGGAGGGCACCGATATCAAGTCCCCACTTCATTCCTAGACTCATGAATGTCATTGACTCTTTGATATGGTCACATACTGGGTTGTCTTGTTAGACCACTATAGTAAGCATGTCGAAGATATGGACACTAGGCTTTGACATATGCATGCAAAAGCTTGGGCCATTGTTGACCCTATCAAGCAAGCAACCAATTTTGTTGAGATATAAGCTACGGATGACAGGTTAGATTCCATGGATGGTGTTAACCAAGCTCCGAAGACATCACTTCGACAATTTAGGCCTACCATCCAAGTTGAGTACATTTTGCTGCAATAGTTAGACTCCCTTGCTGACACAAACTGGAATGCTCTGTTGGCTACCAGGTGCGAGGTTCCTGATCTCAATACTGTGTAGGAATTTTTTGCAGGCACCTCGATTTTGGCAAGGAAATGGAAAGATAAGGTGGCAGACTATGACAGTTTCTGTGAGCAAGATCTTGCAATTGTACTAGATTTGGGCCCTTCGTTTGAAGGTGACAATTTTTTTTTATGGAAGGTTGGCTTGAGACGAGTCGAAGATTGTGGTTGAGGCCTGTTGGGCCCTTCGTTTTGGAGAACATTCAATTTTTTGGAAGGATCACAGTTTTGTGGGAAAGCATAGTAGGGTAACGGAAGGCTAGAAATAGAGGAAAGTAGCTACATTGAGCAGAAAGCTAACTACCAACATGCTAGAAGTGAATACAAATCAAATGCCAGCTGGAGGAAGAAGAAGAAAGGTCTAGAAGCTTCAAGTGTAGGAAAATACAAAACAAAAAAGCAATATAAACGAAATCTAGAAACCTTATAAGTGAATTCAAGAAGCAGCCAAGGGAATGATACAAATTGGGGAAAATGTAATGGGAAAGGGTTAATGTCTGATTCTCATTTTTTTTGTTGCATAGACACTATTGTTTTTGTTGTGACCTAATTGTTAAGTGAACAAGCTAACTTTAGTTTTGTTGTTTAAGTCTTGATATGAAAGAAACAATCCATGTACGCCCGTCTGTGATATGATAATACAAAATGGGTTTTTTGTGCATTCAAAAACTTGTTATTATATGGATGAATGCATGATCTTTCTTTTGCACAAATTGTCATGTTTTGTGTAGTTGTTAATTGTGATACTGTTTAACAAGCTTTTGTGATGTATGCACTTATCTTTATGTTGCGCAACATGGATTATAAAATGCATAACCTAGTTTAGACTTCTAATGATATGATATTTTACATCTAAGTATGAATCTTCCTTGTAATATGCTAGATCTGATGGTGTGTCCTCGATAACTCATTTTATTACACATAAGTATCGAGAGTGATTCAAGTGAGATCTCTTTTCCCTGCTGAAGGCTGAATATGCCAATACTACTATACTACAACGATACCTTTGTTGGAAACCTTTGAGAACCCCGATCTCCAATTTTATGCCAACACAACTCACACAAGAGTTCACTCTTCAGGCCTAACAACTTGTCTCTTCAATCTCTAGCTCCAAATCACTCCAAAACGACCGTGCATGCTCCAGAATTCACCCAACCTTCTTTCTCTATCTCCAATTCTTTTTTTCTTTGCTCTTTTCTTGTTGTTCATGTAAAACTTAATGTTTACAAACTTCATGTAATTGCCCATATGAATTTCCTCTATTTTCCAAAGATAGTTGACTTCTGAATTTGCCCAATGTTGATTGCACTTCAGTCCCCCCCATGCTCTCCAATAACTATGGTATGTGACTCTCACACCCACCCTCTTACATGAATTTAATGATTGGGTTCTCATACACTCAAACAAAAAAATAGAAGTTATCCCCAATGATAATAAAATTCAGGAAAATTGATTAAATTAATACCCATAATTAATTCCCCCCTTGGACTTGATATGGATTATTTTGAGAAAGACATGAAGGCATAAATATAACAATGAAATACACAAAAATATAGTGAAACCCAACTTCTATTACTGAATAAGATAGAAAACCATTGTAGAACAAAAACTGGAAAAATGGGGTAGCTTATCTCTTAAAAGAAAGAGATGTTGGTGACACTTCATTCACAAGAAGCTTTACCATTGCATGCTTAAAGGGCCTCCTTCACCTCAATTATATATGAGAGAGTGAGAGGAGAAAAATTCCCATGATGCATGTGGGATAAATTGGATGAAGTTTATAAATTTACATAGGCATCTAAAATAATAGGAATTCTCGAGTGGTCACCCATCCCAGTACTACTCTATCCCGAGCGTGCTTAGCTGCGGATTTCTAATGGGATCTGTTAAATTAACCCTATGTTGTAGGCATGTACATAAGACCATTACATGATGTATTTAATTAACAAATGAAGATGACATTACATTCAATTCCCCACCAAAAGGGTGAATGTCATGGTTTATCAAAACCACAGGCTCAAAATGGTGATTCAGTGGAAAAGGTGGATGGCCACCGAGATCCATCTGGATCATTACTCCCCCCTTAGGAAGAAATGGTCCCCATTGCGTCAAGTTATCTTGGGAGATGAGGAGACTTCTGCTAAATATGAAGCTTGGTGTGCTTCTTTCCTTGTTGAAGAAGTTGTTATGCTTAGCTTGTTGAAGGTTGTCATGAACCTATTGTTGGAGGGGTTGAATCTATTCAACCAATCTAGCTGCATGATCTACCTGAGTGTGTGAGGACTCTATTGGTGAATATGCATCATGAAGAGTATGAAGGGTTCTATTATAACCTTGCTTGACTGGGCAGTGTGGAGGCACCCCCGTTGGTGCAACAAGAACATATCGGTACTCTTCTACAATCTTGTCGATCTTCTTATGCTAGATAGAAAGGTATTGGGCTAAGGATGTAGTGGTTGTAGTGTCTTCCTGTTCACCTTCTGATCGAATTGTGAAGAGGCTAAACTTTTTAGTATGATATATTACTTTGTGGCATTGTTTTGATGGGACAATAGTTGAAACTACCTCTAGTATCCTATATATCTGACTCCCCAAAGTAACAATGACGCTACGGGGTCAAGACTCATAAATACCATGGAGAATCCACATATATGGTTGGACTAATAGAACATCACGGACTTATAGTGGGTAAAAATCACATAATACCTCATCCTTGAAGGGCTTGATGTCGTAGGACAGGCGACATTGTTGGCTGAAACAAAGATCTTGACCCTGGCGAAGCCACCTGATGTTGTATGGTTGTGGGTGTGGTGTTGTTGGAAAATCAAACTTATTGAAAACATTTGCTGAGATGATGTTCTTTTGGCTTCCACTATCAACAATAAAATGCAGTGGGGTTCCCTTCACCCACATATGTGGATGTAAGATTCGCTCCCCCTCTTCAGGATCCTCTTCTAGTTGGATTGTTGTAGTTGGGACAGTAGCAATGGGTTCTGCATCAATGATCTGTCTCCTTTTATTATTTTCTGAATCAGGGTCCAAGTCAGGGTTTGTATCTTTATCTTTGAGCTTGGCCACCAATGATTGTATTGAGAAACATTCATCAGTGTTATGCCAAGGGATGTTGTGGAACTCACACCACTTTCTGGTGTCTTTCTTAGACTTCTTGTTACCCTTCTTTTCCTGCATTTGGAACTGGCTCTCTTGAGTTTGTCCTTCCTTGCTCTATCCTTCATTATGTGAGTTAGAGCTTCCTTTTCCATTCTTCTCACACTTACTCAGCTGCTTGAATTTTTCCTCAATTTTGACTGCATATCGATAAGCAACTCCCAATGAGGAGATGTCCAAAAAATCCATCTCTGTTTGGATGTACCTGTGTAGAGCATTGCGGTACTTCAAAACCAAGTGCCACTCGGAGTCTTTTATACCCAATTTTGAGCGTAAGGTATGAAATATTTTAGTGTACTCTAACACCGTCTAATCGCTTTTCTGATGCATAGTTGTCCATCTCATGTATTGGTCATCATAGTTTCTGACAAGGTAGAACTCCTCCTTTAGGGAATCTACAAAGGCTACCCCAGTGGGTTCTCTCCCAAATAGTGTAGATTCATCTTTGGTGTAACTCTCCCAATAACCTTACCACCAATCTCTGACAAGGGGAAGGGCTTTAAAGAGCACAAAGGTGATATTTTCACTGTCGGAAAATGTTTGGACAGATTAATAACCTTCTAGCATATTCAACCATTTTTCTAGAGCATCTACATCTATCTAGCCTTCAAATAAGGGGATATCAAAATTGACTTGTACCTTGAAGGATGTTGCACTTGAGAAATGTATTCTTGTCGAAGATGCCTCAGTTGCCACCATCGATAGTCTTTGAAGGATCTGAGCAAATTTTTCCATCATCTTGTTCCTCTGTCACATGAGGGATTCCTCAAGCAATGTATTGAAAGGATCTCCTGCTTTTTCATCTCTCTTTTCTTCTACCATGGGAGGTATCTTGGGCTGGCGAGAGTAGTTGTCCTCAAGCAAAACTAGTTTGAGGCCCAACTCCCTATACCATGACCTTGTCGGGGACCTACTCTGAGAAATGACAAGGAGCAGTCTGCTCTAATACCACTTATCTAGATTATTTTGAGAATGACATGAAGGCAGAAATATAACCGAGATATAACAATGAAATACACAAAAATACAATGAAACCCAACTTCTATTGTTGAATAAGTAGAAAACCACTATAGAACAAAAACTGGAAAAATGGGGTAGCTTATCTCTTAAAAGAAAGAGATGTTGGCTACACTTCATTCACAAGAAGCTTTACATCACACTCCATGGCATGCTTAAAGGGTCTCCTTCACCTCAATTATATAGGAGAGAGTGAGAGGAGAACAATTCCCATGTTGCATGTGGGATAAATTGGACGAAGTTTATAAAATTCCATAGGCATGTAAAATACTAGGACTTCTCGGGCATTCACCCATCCCAGTACTACTCTAGCCCGAGTGCGATTAACTGTGGATTTATAATGGGATCCGGTGCATTAAAATTATTTCTTAGGCATGTACATAAGACCATTCCATGATGTCTGTAATTAACAAATGAAGATGACATTACATTCCATTCCCCACCAAAAGGGTGAATTTCATGGTTTATTGAAACCACAGGCTCAAAATGGTGATTCAATGGAAAATGTGGATGGCCACCGAGATCCATTTGGATAAGGATCCCTCTCAGAAACTCTCTTCTCTTGTGGAAAAATCAATGCCCATCTCTATATGTATCGCCCAACAACTAGTATCACATTTTATTTATTTAAAAATAGAAAATTGCATTCACATATTACATCACTTGGCCATAACCACATTCATATCTACATTATAAATTAATTAAATTGGGGATTATAGCGGGGATGTTACACCCCAAGTGTAGGTTAATTCACATTTTCCCTTAGGGTTGTAGACAACCCCCTGTATGTTCCACCTCACAAACATTTATTTTAATATTACACATACAAATAATATAATAAAGCACCAATAATCTAATAAACAAATACTAGGTATAAATTAGTGCATGCTCTCACCCCCTTACCCCATGCTTAATCTTATGTCTAATTGAAAGTTTTTCTTATCATGTAATGGTAACATTTTCTTTTCTTAATTTCCATTTGGTTGAAAATTGTGAAGTATGATATTAATTTTATTTGAATGAGGTGATAAGAGACATTGAGCCTTATCCACCTCTCAGACACTCCATGATTGAGCATTATCCATATCTTAAAAACTTTTTGATTTTGGTTTATATAATGTCCATAACTAGTGGAATCATGATATGGTTTTTATAAAATATTTAGAATCATGATAGACTGTCCATATCTAGTGGAATCAGGAGTTGGTTTGTATAAAATATTTATAATCCTGATAGATTGTCCATAACTAGTGGAATCATGAGATGGTTTGTATAAACTATTTAGAATCAGCTCCACTTTTCTTCTTCCAATGTGCAACAATTCCACTGGACTTCATTCATTCCATGCCTTTGTCCTTGAGCTCCATTTCCTTCAGGTGATGTTCTTTCCAAGTTCTTGGTTCATGTATTCATTCTTCAATTATTCCTCTATATGGCTATCTTGTGCTTCACAAGTTGCTACATGCATGAATTCAACTCATTGTTCTTTCTCGACACACCCTCATGATTCCAGACACCATGCCATATGCATCATTATGTTTTCCCTTCCTTTCTATACTCACCCTCCAGGCTTAGATATCCCTTCTCTGCTACATAGTCCCTCACATGATCCATCATTTTCCAGGTGTTCTCATGCAAGGAGAGCACCAACTTACTACCGGACTCCCACCGATAGTCTATAGCTTGTGTAAATCATAGGGTTCCAGTGCCCTAATAGTAGTATTATTCCTGAGATTTCAACTTCAATAGCCTTCATCTAATATGTATCACATGCATATAGTCATCATGAGATGTCATCATAAAAATTTCACTTATTAATTCAAATTGGTTTCATAAAGAAATTCAAATTTCCTAATATGAGGTTCCTTCTCATAGTTGTTTTCCTCTTGCAATAATAGGTATTGGTTTCCCTCATGGACTTACACCATTTCCATACCTGAGATCATTCTACTTGCAATATTTCCTCAAATTTTCATTTAGCCAAACAAATTGCTTTTTTTTTTTGCTAGTGTGTTTGTGACCTACATGACTAGTATGTGAATGGGAAACTGTGACCTGGGGGAATCTAAGCCATCAAAATCACGTGGGGATTTCACCCAGCCAGGGCCACACCAACCCTTATTATGAATGGATTTTTTGGTGTCTCCTCCCAATAGCGACGAGTTTGAAACCTGGGTCTCCATGTAGAACGAGGCCCATCAAAACCGATCACTCTATTGGGAGTTGACTAGCCAAAAAATTGTTATTATATATGCATATTATTCTTTTATTGGACCTTTATGAAAGATCATGAAATGATATCATAATCATATCTTACCAACAATTCAATCACTCCCAACTATTATTCATATTAAATGGAATGAAATATCATCCATGTATATGCATTATTTATCATACCAAGCTATAATGAAATCAACCATTACCAATAAATAAATCGGTGTGTCATTACCCATGGCCACACCTACACAATGCATCCTTCCATTGACTTCGAAATACCACATATCTATGTCATGTTTTCCACCATGGTGAGTTGGAAGGTATATCCAAGACCTTGACAGGTCATCCAAACTCTTCCCCATTTACTTGTTTGATCATTTAGATACCTTCTTCTTCAACCCATACACAACACTATGAATATAATCCTTTAGTACTCTTAAGTGTCAACAAAGAGGTTGTAGTCCAAACATAAATTATACAGGGTTATACCATTGAACACTTGTATGGAACTATAACCCTTCCATATCCAACAACAACATGGCCTGACACACGACTATATATATTAGCATTCATTGTTATAGCATGAGTATGTCTCCTATATTGACTTGGTTATGATCTCATAACCAACATAACATAATATGAAATTAGATCTCATATAATTTCATTCAAGCATTAAACAACATTTGTATACTCAAGGCCCTCTACCTTTACCACATCTAGTGGAGCATCATGCTCATAATGTTCATTATTCCAAATATTTAAATTTAGCTAAGAGAACTCTTACCTTAATTTCCTTCCACATTCATGCATCATAAGCAATCCAAATGCATACCTACATGGTTGTTATCAATTTACTTGGTGCTACCTGATCAACTGATATTTGTAGAAGCTCATAGGCTCCCTTCACCAACCTCTTGATCAACATTCTTACCATCCTCATTTGTGTTTGTACAGATGGCTTTCATATGTAGTGGCATCAACCTCTTCAACCATGCTATAAACATTTTCTTGGTTACACAATCCATCGGTAGTCATATGCAATTATCATAAAATCATTATTTCACATGTATAAAAACAAAATACTCTTAGTATATCATCTCTCCATATGCACATAAATATGCATCAAGAATTCAATCGCATCGTGCCTACTAATGCACATGCATTCTATCTTCATTTTATACATCATGCATCACTTCTAGTATGCACTCTAGTGCATATATGTTTCAACTTCTTGTGCTCCATGTAGATGTTCTTGAATCCTTTTGGATTCCTACAACCTTGTGCAATGTCATTCTGCACATTTTTCCCTACCACTCCTTCATTTGAACATTTTCTTGCCAAGTCCCACTCGACCATTCTCCATTTCCATCCAATGTGTCCCATTGGAAGATGCCTCTACTTAGGAATCCATGTTCCAACCTTACCTTGCCGAAACCTTTTAGCATATTGGAATGATGTAGTTTACATCATTCCATCTTCTTAATGTTGCAATATCTTCTAGATAGCTTACCTATTAACATTATGGCATCGCTTGCCATTACCTCTAGTTGTACATTGTATTTTCTCATTTTTTTTAAATTCTTCTCTTCACTTCATTGAGTGATTCAATGTGAAACCCTACTTGTATGCGCAATGCCAATTGCTCTTGATGGAGTGCTATATTTATCCATTGGAACTTTTAAGTGAATGGTCCTTTATTATTATATCCCTTGAATTCTTTGTACATATGCCCTAATTTCATTGTGCACTCTGATAATAGAAGTGACTTAATTGTTTTGAATACTTTAGCCTTAGTTTCCAATTCATAA
Organism: Picea engelmannii; assembly: GCA_009831015.1. Lineage (NCBI taxonomy): Eukaryota > Viridiplantae > Streptophyta > Pinopsida > Pinales > Pinaceae > Picea > Picea engelmannii. The sequence goes on along the minus strand of ML814467.1, from coordinate 215,470 downwards.
CTAGTAATCCTTCTAATCCCTCCTATACTAGTCCCTAGAGGTGGTTTACCCATCCCTATGGCTCACACCTCTCCCCACCTTATGAGATCATTGTTCTCTTTTTCAACAAACTCTATTGTCATCATTGTTTCTACCTTAAAGGATATGGAGGCTTACTATGCCATCGTATTCCCATTAATGCCATTATTCACTTGTTAGCTTCATGTTTTATGTGAGAATCCTTGTTGATATGCCTTTGCAAGCCATTCACGATTTGCAGTAGCTGAATACTAATTTTTTTTCTCTGGTCTTCCTAAGTACTTTATCCACTTTTCATTACCTTTCATGTAGCTTTACACTTCCCTATGAAATCTCTTTATTGTCTCGGACAACTTCTACAAGCTCTACCCTACTTCCCGTCCAATTGGAAATATAATATGCAACAAACCCACAATTTCTTCATTTATATCATCTGATTTAATTGTTAGAAATTCCTTGACACAACACTCTCTACTTGAGCGATCCTCATCTCCTCAACAATACCATGTTATCAAATCTCAACCCCTTTTTTCTGTTACCAGGTTGTTGCATTTCCAAATGTTCCTCTATACTTCTGCATAAGAACTATCATGGGTATCAACACTATTTTTGAACCAAGAATCACCTTTGGCATGTGCCTCTAAAATCTGGAAATGTTTTTTTTTCCCAAAATTAATACTGTTTGGAAAATTTTTACAATGAGCAATTGCATGGTTCATAGAGTCCCATTGCACTTTTTCCCGCGATTCTATAAAATGACTAGATATTTCCTAAGAGAACTAAATCATTCTTTCGTGTTATCCTCTAGACTACCTTTATAATGATTATACTCATGCCTTGTTCTTATTTCATATCTAAAAGTTATGACTTCCTGGAATCAACAGTTTGACCCTTTTCGCACATGTTTCATTGGTACCATAATTCTCAAAGGCTAACTTCTTCCTCTTGTAGAAATAAATCTAGAGAGAACTAAGAATTTTTTTATATTAGTCTCTAATATTATTCCTGATTTTGAATACACATCAAGTCTTATATTTAGGATCCGATTTACCATCCAAATTATGCATCAATTTATATTTGACAATTTTGTCCTTTTTCATTTCCTCCAAACAATTTTTCATCCAAAAATGGCTATCTCCCAAACAGAGAAAAATTGGCAAAAAA
>ML814467.1:194354-213872 GCA_009831015.1 Picea engelmannii | reverse complement strand
GTAGCTATTGATGTCCACCTATCATCTCCTAAATTTTCCATGTCATCATCCTCCTTTCTCTCCATCGACAATCAACTTATTTCCTCCATCAATGATCGACTTATTTCTTCAATAGACGATCTACAAAAAATGTCACTTCTTCATAGGATTTTTCCGAACCTCGAAAAATTTGTCGATGATCACTAAAACCCTACATCAGTGATAGTTGATTTCCTTACTTCATAGAATTTATCTGAACTCCAATTTCTCCATCGATGATTGACTATTTTCCTTTGCACTGACGGTCAACAAATTCCTTACTTCGCGGAATTTCGTTGAACTTTGATCACTCCATCAATGATCACCAATTTTCGAAAAGGTCACTACTTCATAATATTTCAACGAACTTCGATCACTCCATTGACGATTGATGATTTTTAAAACGATCACTACTTCATAAGATTTCACCGAACTCTAGAACTTAGAAGTTTTTGACCAAATCTAGTATGAATCTAGGCCATCAATCTCAAAATCGAATGCATTCTCGGCCATTAATCCATAAAAATATATTATATGATCCTTTCTTTCTGCCACCATAGAACTAACACTATGGACCATGTCAGTCCACATTATGGCTATGGTCCACATCATCATCGATACAAAAGTTTTCAAAAATCCTAAAAAATATATAATATTTTTTTGAAAAATTAATAATCTTTCCAAAAGTTTCTTTGGTGAACATGAAATTTTCACTGATCCAAAATGAATCTCAGTCATTGATCTCCAATTTGAGTGTGACCTGGGTCATTGATTTTACTAACTCTTTAGTCACCATGAAAACACAAAATTCTACCTTCCAATCCAAATTTAACTTTGTAACTTGTAGATCAATTCCATTGATCATGTCCTCGACCACTATGGGTGCAAATTCGACCTGAATGTGCTGAGAAATTTTCGGATTTCACTCTAGTTTCACAAATTTCCCCAAATTCGTCATAGATGAAAACTCTACAACAACGAATTTACCAAATTCACACTGGGGTTTGGCCCATATGGGTCTGATGTTGAACCCGAAGCTATGATACCACTCTGTAACATAACCATTACCAATAAGAAAAGATAATTTGGTCTAATACTAACTGTAAAATACCCTTATGTTAAAAATGAATTTAAATGTTCTATGCAAATAAAATTAACAGTAAGTAGCATTCTAAATTACTCATGCATGTAACATCATAATAAAAATTCATGAATGTGTTTAATTAATAAAATGTAGCATTTTAGTATTCATCTTTACATAGCAAAATTAACATAACAAAATAGAACATAATTTTCTTATCTGTTTATGAAGAATTGTCTGGCTTCATACAAGGGACCTTCCTCTTAGCCATAGTATTTTTTTTCCAGATCTCAATAACAAGCCACCCCCAATTTGAGGCTATGAGTCCACAAGTAGGTCTATCTCTATTGGTTGTCCACTCTTCACAATCAATATCCCAAAACCCAAGTTCTACTCCAACAATAGTTCCAATCCACCAACTCTCTTCCCATCAACCTTCATATCCCAAGGAATGGGATCCCCCTTCTCTTCCAAATAGTCCCTCAGGCCTTCCCACTTCCCTCCAGGGCTCCAGTGCATGGTTGGCTAGGAAATATCATAATTGGGGACTCTAGGAACTCTCAAATGCTTCAATATTTCTCACAACATCCTTCTCAAGGCTCTTGAGCCATTTCCTCAACATGAAATATCAATTATAGCCATATTGTCTTGCCCTTGGCACAAAAATTATCCCTCTCATGGTTGTTCTCTACTCTTTTCTAGCACCTAGTTATCCTCTTGCTCTTGAAAATTAGCCTACAAAAATGTCCCCTCTTCCTAAAATTTCCTTCTTCTCCAATGTTTTCTTGATTCTCACTCTTCCCCCAAAATGATTGCTTGTACACAATCCATGATGTCATAACTAGGTAAGTTGAATCCCTCACCCAACCTCTTACATGAATTCAATGATTGAGTGTCTAATAAGTCAAATGTAGGATTATATGGTAATGACACATTAACTTGGGAAAATGACATAGTTTTTCTGCTTGGACCCCCCTTTATTCGCCTCTCTTGTGGAATCATAGCCCCCCATCCTTACCATCCCTCTCGTATCACAACCGACAATTTAATTTTATTATTTATTTCAATGTACAAAATATGTATTCAGACCTCGACCATATTAATCAATACGGGTTCTTCGACCCAACATATTAGCTCACCAACCTAAATCACATTTTCACAATTACATTATAATTTGTGGGGATTAAAACCAGGGATACAAAAATCCCATATAGCATGTAAAATGAATATCCCACAACATATTCTTTTAAGTCCCCTCTTCCTTGCAGTCACTCACCCTCTAGGCTTTGGAATCCCCTTCTCTACTACACAGTCCCTCAGGCGATCCATCATTTTCCAAGGCTTCCTTTCAAAGGAAAGGTACATATACTTATAGAGCCTTACTTCCAAGGAATCTCATTGGCTTGATCTAACATAACATAGCATATCATAATGGCGATCAAGGAATATCATAGGGTTCTAGTGTCACTACAGTGGGATTTTTTCCATTCTTTTCAACTTCAACAACCATCATCTACCCTTCCTAGACATATCCATCATCTCACCTATATAATATACCTATAGTTTCCATGATATGTCATCATAATAATTTCAATTAGAAATATTTTTTTTCAAATATGTTTTGTACATAAATCAGATTTCACAAGTATGATATTCTTCTCATAAGGTTTGGCTCTTTCATGTGGTAGCACCCAATATTAATTATGGACTTAATCAATTCCATATTCAAGACCATTATACCTTCATTCTGAACTTTCAATCAACCAAACAATTGTGAGTATTCATGCATGTAATTATTTCATTGTAGTATTTACAACATCCCATGAAATAATCTCAGAGTTATAACACACTTAATAATTCAATCACTTTCATTGGTATGTCACCTGAATTGAAACAAAACTGTTATTTATTATAAATGCATTACAATCATGGATCCACTCAATGCATCAAGCATATGTACCAACATAATTCATATTTGTAGGATCATTATATGTATGTTACACTAGTTCATATATGCATATTCACTCTATGCATCCTCACATTGAGTCAAAATTACCATAATTCAAACTCATGTGTTTTACCAAGATAAGTTGGAGTACTCAACCAACACCTCTACACATCGTCTAGAAACTTACCTATTACTTATTCGACCATTTGAATTCCTTTCTTCTCCACCTGTTGATGGGCGTAGGTGACACACCGTCAACTAGAAGGTTAGATCTGGACCAGGGTTGTCTAAATAACCCAAGTCATTTGGTATGATCTGACTCGACGAGTTTAATGGCTCTGTTAGCCAACTAAGGTACTAAAAACAATAAAAGGAAATAAACTAATCTAAACTATGATTCTACCAATTGATATACTAATTACAAATGTTTATCCTAAAATGTGAATATACAAATGATTATAAATAATCTATTTACAGTTTACAAGGTTTGTTTGAAATCTTGCGAAAATGAATGTTCATAATAGTATTGCTAAATAAGATAAATTAAGAACAAAAATCTTTTTAGTGTTTAAAAATATTAAACTAATAATACTAAGTGAATATGAATGAAACAATGACAAAAAATAGTCAAAGCTAATTAATGCAATCATCATTTCATTAATATATAAACAACTCTGAATAAAAGAAAGCAATGTGTCTACTAACCTCTAACTGATTAATCATAATAAACCAAGTTCCCTTTCTTACGTTGTATGAGGTCTTGTTTGTCCTGTATTAAGAGGAAGCTTATGACAGAGACAAATATAAATCTTGTTGAAGAAATTCAAGGAAGTGTTTCATGCATTTGGAGTGAATTTAAAACAGCAGAAAAATAACCAATTAATATCCTGCAATCTTAAGATAATCAATAACGGAGGATGAAAGAAATTTCAATCCTCGACATTGATATTATAAACCATTTAATAACATAAGTAAACTCAAAGATAATTCAATAATTGATTAATCAAAGGTGCAAACTGAATCAATAGATCATGGACAACGTTTAAATATTTAATGATATGAAAACATCATATGATGACAAGACTAAATCTAAATCAACCATAATAATATCTCATAACACAGAAGTAATAGGAGAATACAATGAGAGAAGCATTGCATAATTCACACAGGACTAAATCAAACAACAAATTGTTTTCCCATATCACTTCCACAATCATATGTCCATTCTGTAATCTTGAAAAAGTTGTCCTTAACACTAAACAATAACTACTATTTAAACATGTCTTGGATTAGTAACCTCCTATCATACAAGATAGAGGATGATCCCTAAAAATAGGTTTGCTTCAAAAATATAATAACAAAGGAACGCTCCTGTAGGGGTCCTTGATCAAAAAATAATTACATAATGACATTGTTTTATGTTTTATGCATAATCCATGATTTCTTCTCAATGTGAATAGCATCATAACTGTTGTTTTCCTGAAAATGATAAAAAAAAATTGAATTTTAGATAACAATACAAACTAACATTTACAAATAGACTCGCTAAAAAATCGTGAGATTTTGTAGCTAGTCTTAAATTAACAACAAAATCAAAATAAAATCTATCTATTTTATTTTTCCAACAAAATTAAATCAAAGAGAATCAAAACAATTTTTACTATTTCAGAGATTAGACAATGAAGCATCTAATAAGTCTGAGTTAATGATAGCGTTTAAATTTGTTGTGTTCTTGATAATCACATTACCAACTTGTTTAAACCTTTTGTTTTCCATGTCAACGTTGGATCGAACACATGCTTTTAATTCTTCATTTTCCCTTTCAAGCAAGGAGTTTTGAGTTGTCATAAGGTTTAACCATGCTTGGAGATAAGGCATATCCCTGTAGTGTCGTTCAACCCAGTCAAGACAATTTTCACAGTGTACATGTGCTATGGTAGGTAGAGGTTGGATGTGTTTGGCAGAGGGAATTTTGGTCTGTCCTGTAGCTTGCTTCAAATCGTGGCATATACCAGTGAAGCCTTCTTGATATTTTAGGAACGAAGGTAGCTCAGAAATGAAATCATATTGTATGGCTTCAATACCAGTTTCATTTCCAAGGAACTGGTCATGTATATCTTCTCGGGCGAGAAATTCATTGACCTCATCATCAGACAAGTGATCATCAACCTTGATCACTGAGATCGAGCTCATATGATCTCGCTGGCGATTTCTCAAACTTATGGATATAAACCTACCTAGTCTCTTGTTTGTAAAATTTAAATCCGAATTATTTTGTTCCTTATGCTTGTTATTTTTCTTGACAATTAATTTGTAAAAAACACCCTGAGTCGGCACAATAGTAAGAGAAGAAGAAACCCTATCCTTTAACACATATATGACCTCCTCTAACGATTTTATGGGCATGAAATCATATCATGTTTTTTTTCCCAAAGTGTTCTGAATAGAAACAGAGTTCCATTCTGTGGTCGCATGGTCTTCTCGTGGATCAACACACAAGTGTTTGATAGCAGGGTTGGATATACAGGGGCTGGGGTTTTCATTGACATGGAGAGGCGATTCTATTGCGTTCTCAGGTAGGGTAAATTTATATCTTAACAAGAAATATTCTCAAGTATCCCCAGTCATGGATACATGCGAAAACACAAGGATCCAAATAAGACCATGGTGAAAAAGGATCGATAATGGGTTGAATTTATTTTTCTGATAAAGTTTAGACATTTTCGGCAGACTCATAAACATATAGAAATGCATATTTAACTTGAACCCTAGAAAAATAATCAGTAGGCGGATGTTATACAAGAAAACTAAGCCATACCTACCCTCACAAGTTATGAATTTCTTAAGAATTAGAAGTAGGTCATACCATCGGGGTTTGATAAAAGTAATCGGTGTACCTTTTGGGTAGCATTTCGATTTCCTAAAGACCATGACCAAAATCCAGGGCACGCCATCGATTTTGGAATTTTTAAACCATCCTTCTCCATCCTGGGATAATCCTGTAGCTTTTTCTATAGAATCCTCAGTCACTTCAAAGTACAGATCCCCAGTATTGGCCTTGGAGCCATCAAACGATTGAGTCAATTCTTGTGCAACTGCTAGGTTATAACCCTCAAACAATCTAATAAAAATGTCCCAACCATGTGCCACAATATCGCCTATGGCATCGTCCTGAGTGAGGAGGGCTTGCAAACCATTTGGTTCAATTCTTACCATGAGAGCCATGGGTATTATCACATAGACACATCAAGGGTTACGAGAGGTAGGTTTTTCTTTGCAGCACACAAGCAGTAGGAAGAGGTCTGTAAAATCGAGAGAGGCTCGATACCTAAGGACTCGAGAGGCTATCATACTTGGCAATTTAAGTTTTGAGTGGCTAAGAACCAGAGGATGCGCAGGATAGTAAACCACTTTGCACAATGAACACTAAACCCAAAACACCACTGCTTACCTATTACAAAAATGAATGTGATTCTAAATTATGCAGGACAATAGGGTAATGTGGAATGTAGGTATGTCAGTCCTGTACCAGGGTGATAATATTGTGATACGACTAGTAAGAGCAAGATTCATATTTCGAATTTAACACAAGGTTCTGCTCAATCAAGCATGTCAAATGTAAAAAATCATTTAATCAAACATATAAAAGACTCAATTATATCTCCCAAAGTGAATAAATCAATGATAATGGATCAACAAATAAAAAGATTAGCTTACAAACTTTAAGGTTTATAAACATATAGATGCCCTTTAGGTATACTCCATTTAGTAAATGAAACAAAGAAATCACAAACTGTATGATTATTACCCAAGCCAAAATTTTGTTCTAATTTCATGCTTTCAGTCATGAAATTAAACAAAACAAACGATAGATTAAAAACGAAAAAACTCGAAAAAAACTTAGTAATAAATTTTAGAGACAGTTAAAGACATATCAATCATTTCGACAATAACTCAGAAAAAATAACACAGTCATAGTATTGGATGCATTTTTGTCCAAAACTTGTAATCTGCTATCTCGTTTTGATCATAGGGGTAACGATGTTTATACAGATGACTCCAATACCATTGACATGGACACTTCTGCCAGCAGGCATCCATAGCCTCGATGAGGATGTCATTTAACCCACTCTGGTACCTCTATCCCGTCCAAGAGTCGTCCATTTATGATAAAATCATCTTGACACCTGATCAATTTAAAAACATACCTAAGGATCTTCGAAACCCAACATTGCTTCGTTGCCAGCAGGCCTATTTAGTACCTTGACGAAGTTGTCCTGGTATCATGTGTGCATTTTCCCGCTGCCAGCAGACTTGTTCAGTGTCCCAATGAGTTTACACACAATTCCCACACATTGCAGTGATTCCAACTCTCTAAAATGTGTTTAGAAATTTCCAGAAACTTCATGATATTAAGAGAGTGGGGTGATACTGAAGATCTCATAGTCTGGCAATGAAAGGATTAATCATTTAAGAATTGTTTTTCTTTTTTGATGACTTCCATCATGATTTGAACAATTAGATTTATGTTAAGAAATCATCTCTGGGATGGGGAAGCAAATTGATTTGTTCTCATTAAAACAGGGACGACGTTAGAATCTTTTAAAGGATAATCGTGTTTTCTTGTGATTTTAATGAGAAACCAGAAACAATAACTGGACAGAAACTTACTTTCGTTGATTTGAGTTTAGCACTTACTGTTCAAGTGCTTGAACTTTTATCAATTGTTGCTAATGAATAAAAAATCTGATTCCATTCAACAATGAATGGTGGTCCATAAATAATCATCTAGAAAACAAATCAAAATCAAACAAAATGAAAAGAACCAAAATAAAAAACAGAAAAGAAAATTAAAAATATTTACAAAAGGGTGGATCTGAAATCATCAAGCGAAATATTTCTTGAGATCTTGTCCATTCATTGGGAAAGTGTTTGGTTGTCCCTCCAGGTTATGCAGGCAAAAATAACTAGGACCCAATTTTTCAAAAATTACAAACGGTCCCATCCACAGGTTTTGGAACTTGGTATGTTCTCCCTTACCCTCATGCGCTTTGTCCTACTTGAGAACCAAATCCACAACATCAAAATTCCTTTCAGAGGATGAACTTGTATTGAACCAACTCTTCACAATTTGCTGGTGGTGGTCAATTTTTTGTTTTGCTTGTGTTCTTACCTCTTCTAATTTTAATAAAGCATTTATCCGGTTTTCTAGAGGACGAAACTCCTCTTCTTTAACTTTCTGCGATAATTGCAAAGAAGGAAGCAAGACATGTGGGGGGAGGATGGATTCTCTTCCATAAACGAGGAAGAAAAGAGAATTACCAATGGAGGCTTTTGGAGTTACCCTATTGGCCCAAAGTTCTTTGTAAAGTGCATTGTGCCAATTCTTGTGGTTTTCTGACACTATCATTTTTATAATCTTGATTAGATTCTTATTGGTCGACTCAGCTAGACCGTTCCCTTGAAGGTAATAGATAGCAGAGCACTTCAGTTTAATCCCTTCTTCCAGAGCGAAAAAATTCATATCTACGGAAGAAAATTAAGAAGCATTGTAAAAAACCAGATATTCGAGAATTCCGAATTGAGTGATAACATGAGAGTTCAAAAATGACACTACCTGATTCGTATTGACCACTTTTAACGATAAAGTTTCATACCATCTCGTGAAATAGTTTGCTGGTGTGAGAATATATTTGTTCTGCTACGAGGAATGGGGATTGATCGGTCCTATAATATCCAGACCCCACTGCAGAAAAGGTGTGTCTACAGTAACAAGATGTAAAGGAAAGAATGCTTTTTTCACCCGCCCTGCAACCTTTTGGCAGATTATACACTTGTAGGACAAATTATGAGCATCTTTAAATAGGGTCAGCCAGTAGTAGCCAACCCTTACTACTTTGTGAGCAGTGGTATTTCCACCAAAATGACCACTGGCATCACCAAAATGAAGTTCAACCACACCCTTTCAGAGTCCTCCTTTTCCAAACAACGCAGAAAAACACCATCAAAATTCTTTCAAAATAACATATCATTGATTAATTGGAAAGATGTAGATTTAAGACTTAGTGCTCTTCTGTTTTTTGGATCGAGATTACGAGGAGCAGTTCTATGCAACAAATAAAATATGATATTCTCATACCATGAATTGGGTGTAGTTTGTGCACAACTAATCTGTTTTTCGTAATGTTGATTTACAGTTGATGTATTTATTTGACTTTCTAATTCCTCAAATGAATCAACCACTAGTTTACAAAGGCCTTGACCTCTAAAAATCTAGGAAGGGGTTATTTCAAGATCATATTCCTGGAGTGATGTCATCCAATTTTCCCTTTTCTCACCCAGATCGTTTTTCACTAAAAAAATTCTTACAACGGGGTAAGGAACAACTTTGGTCCTGGATTTCAATAGGTAAGACCTAAAGTGTTTGACTTCTTTAAAAACAGCACAAGCCTATTGATCTACCACAGGGTAATTAAGTTCTTCTCCTTTAAAAGTAGATCTCATGAAAGAAATGGGTATCTCATTGCTTTCAACATTTTTCTGTGTAATCACAACAACATAGGATCTGTCAGATGCAAAAGTGTATAGAGTGAAATACTGAGAAAAATCCGGGCTCACCAAGGAAGGTGCTTCTATTATGGACTTTCTAATAGAGTTGAAAGATTGATTTTCTCGTGATCCCCATTTGTATTGGAAATCCTTCTTTATTAGATTTTGTAGAGGTCTGACCATCTCTGAAAATCTCAAAACAAATCGTCTGACAAAATTGATTTTTCCCAAAAAGGATTGCATGGAATTTTTGGAAGAAGGTGGGGGAAGGTTGGTAATGGCTTGGGTTCTCTTAGGGTCAATTATCATTTCATATTTATAAAATATAAACCCAAGAAACTTACCTTGTTCTACTGGAAAGACTTATCTTTTAGGATTGAGGGAAATGTCGAACTTGCGACATCATTCTAACACAGCCCTAAGATGAGATAGGTGGTCTTTCTTGTTTTTGGAAAAGACAGTGACATCATTTAGATAGACCACCATTGACTGGTTGATGAGGGCACAGAAGGCAATGTCCATTTCCCTCTGGAAAGTGGCACAGACATTTATCAATTTGAAAGGCATTTTCATGTAGGCATAGGTTCCCCACGGGGTACGAAAGGTGGCTTTAAGCTGGTCCGACGAAGACATGAGTACCTGATTGTATCATGAGAAACCATATAATAAATATAGTATTTCAACACCATATACTTGTTGAATAATTTGTTCCATTGAAGGAACAAGGTAGTTGTCTTTATCAAAGGCTCAGTTTAAATTTTGAAAATCGACACATAGTCAAATTTTTCCACTCTTATTCCTTACAAGGACTAAGTTAGACACCCATTGGGTGTGTCATACTAGAAATATGATCTTGGCAGTGAGTAATTTATTAAGTTCCTTTTTTACGGTAGGTTCTAGCTTAGGATGCATTTTACTCAACTTTTGTTGAAACGGTTGGGTTTAGGGTTTCATAGGAATTACATGTTGTATGATGTTTGGGTAAAAAAAATTTAGATCGTCGTACGTCCAAGCAAATACATCTTTAAATTCTTTGAATAATTTTATAAAATACGATTTTTCCTGTTCAGAGCACCCTTTTCCCAAATTTATATTTTGAGGATGATCTTGTGTTCCTAAGTTGACAGTTTCGTAAAACAAAGAGGAACTGTTCGATTTGCAATTTATTGCCCCTCTAAATTTGTCATGTAGGTCATAAAAATTTTCTAATCTAATAATAGATTTGGGGATAGAGTTTACCAACTCTTGCGATGATTCTGCAAATCGAGCATCAGATATTACCGTGAAGTCTCGGAGATTTTCATCATGAGTGTTTTTGTCGATAACTGCATCTTGGAAGGTGTCTTCCATATGCAAAAAATTTATGATCTGTTGATCATCATCAAATACTCGCCAGTTTGTGATGTTGTTGGGAATCGATGGCCTAAATAACAATTCGACCGAAAATGTGTTAGGATAAATACCTTCAACAGACAACAATTTAGAAGCAACATTGGCTAGTAAATCATCTTCTGAATTACTCATCCTGGGAATGGAATTTATATTGAATGCTAGGAATTTGTGCATTAAACCCCATACCTTGGTTTGGTAATTCTTCAGATGAAAAACAATGTATTTCATTTCTTACCTGTTTGACTACTATTTTTGAATCACCAAATACTACCTAATTTTGAACGTCCATGTCCAGTGCCTTCCTTAGTCCCTGGAGAAGCGCTTCATACTCTGTTGTGTTGTTAGTACATTCAAACTCTAATTGAGAAGCAATAAATGTTTTATTACATGTGGGATCGATAAGCACACAACCAACGCCTGCCCCTTCTCGAGATTTGGATCCATCAAAATATAAGGACCAGATTTGTGCATCATTAGCAATATTTGGTGTACGTGGAAACATTGGTGCCTGAGTATAGGTTGTTACTTCATATTGTTGTTTTGGGTCAGTGATAGAGGAAATTTTAGTCATGAAATTATCGAAAAGGGTATTTGTTGTTTGCATTTCAATCGAATTTGCAGCAGTAACAAAAGGCTCATTTGGGTCGTTCAGATCCATCAAAGTGTACTTGAGGTAACATTCTCTGCTTAGTCTGATTTTGTTGGGTTGTCCATTTTCTACCAGCCACAAATGAGACCAATCTGTAGAAAAATAGCCATGTAGTTTTTCTGACCAATCTCTACTCAAAAACAAACCATACACTTCAGGAATGTCAACAAAAATAATATCAATTACTTGATGAACATTGGTATTGGACGATAGTCTAATCACCACATTTTTTAGTTCACCAATGACCTTGACATTAGTTTGATCTAATTGAATGATCTTTAAATCAAAAGGTTTTACTTCTGCATTAATTTTCTGGCATACAGACAAAGGCATTACATTTGACGAGGTGCCATAATCAACCATACAGTTATGTACATTCCTATTAAATGTTTCGAGAGTTAATAAAAAGGGAGGCACATTTTTTCGTGCAGTAACAACATAATTCAGATGATTTTTTATGGTTGTTCCTTAAACAGATTTATCCAAGTTTCCCACATTTTTTTCTGATGAGTCCCTTTTATCTTGATTTTCAGGTGAATTTTTACTTGGGACATCTTTAGCTTTGTTTAAGTTAGTTTTTGTTGATTTCATGCCGATAACATCATTCTTTTTATGATTTTCAGCAATTCTTTGGAGCATTTTCTGTAGGATGAGTGGAAATTTCAGCAATTCAAAAACAAAAATATTTGCCCTTAATTTTTTCAGATCTTCAATTAAATCATACTCTAAAACTAGGGCAACAGAGTTTTGTCTAGTTTCAATTTTCTTTGGCTATTTTGAAACCACATTTTTACTTATTTTTGGTGGAGGCTTGTTTTGTGTTTTACTTCTAGTGTTGTAGGGGTGGATAGTTTCAAAATTTTCTTGAAAATTGTTGTCAGACAAGGGCCCAAAAACGGGAGGAGATGAATCTTCCTCTTATGGTTTCTCTTCCTCAGTTGTATCATCATGATTTTTAGTAGGAGTAGAAACAAAATTTTCATGTGCCTCCAATATCGTTTACAAAGCATACTGTAAAATTTCAAAATTTAGACCTTCTGTGGTCAGGTTTGGCTGGTTTGGAGGAAAAGGTTTTCTAAAAGGAGGTTTGAAAATTTCTTTACTTGTATATTCTTCCTCAGTGGATCTTTTCAAGTCAATGACCTGATTGGACAATTTCTGGAAATCTTTCTGCAAGCTCTCCAAGTCTAATGTTTCCTGTTGATTTTTAACTTGAGGAGGCCTAGTGAGAATTTCTATTTTCTTTTTAGAAGATGAAGTTGTTTCAGCCTCACTACTTATGTTATATTTTAAGCTCAAAATGTCTTTCTCAATCTGGCTTTCCTCCTCAAAGGCTTCCAATAATGCATTCTTTTTGGACCTTTTAACCCATATGGCAATGTTGTTATGCAGGGCCTTAGTATAATATGCAACGATCAATTTTTCTGCAGGCATCGAATCTACTGGGATTTTGTTTTTCAGTGTTAGGAATCTCTGGTTAAAGTCTTTAAATTTTTATTTAGGGTTCATTTTCATACTAGAGAGTTCCATTACTAAAACTTTTGGGGACTTATGATCTCTGAATTTTTCTAGAAAACAAGTTTCAAACTTGTCCCGGGAGACAGTGGTTTGAGGTTGCTGTGAAAAATACCAGGTTGAGGCATTTCCCTCAAAAGTATAAGGGAATATTCTGCACACGACATCTTCGTGTTCAACACTCCAGAGTCTAACAACTAGCATAAATTTCTTGATGTGATCCTTAGTTGATTGCTTCGAATCTGGATCAAATTTGGGCAGCCATTTCTCTGGATGTTTTGGCAATGGGTGTTGGGGTCTAGGTACAACCATGACATCTTGATCGAGCCAAGGTCTAGTAGGATTATTTTAGTTTTCCATGGGGGTTGGTGGAGTCGAAGGTTGATATGGTTTAGATGAATAACTGCCTTCATCTGAAGATTCTTCTCCCGAAGAGGATGGAGAAGAATCAAGTAGGGATGGTGGGATACCAGATCCACCAACACCAAGGATAAGTGCTTTATAAGGATTGGTAATATTACCACCTAAAGGGTTTTCGGGAAGACCAGTGTCTTGAGGTTGTTCTTGAAGATTTGTAAAATCAAGAGGCTGATTAAGTTGTCTACCAAGTTGTCTAATACGAGATAAATCACTTTGAGTTCTTATGATCGACTGGCGGACAATTTCTTGAACATCAATCCCTTGAGGAACTGGTGTCACTGGTTCAATAGGAATGTCAGGGGTAATGTTTGAGGTAGTAGTTGGGTCAAGTGTAACGTTATTATCAAAGAAACTTCACATTAAGACAGAAGTAAGAGTGTGTGGGGGAGTCTTAGGACCTCCACGTGCCATCAATACATTTCCGGTCATCCTTCTAGCACCATTAGTTGATGGGCGTAGGTGACACACCGTCAACTGGAAGGTTAGATATGGACTGGGGTTGTCTAATTAACCCAAGTCATTTGGTATGATCTGACCTGACGAGTTTAATGGATTCATTAGCCAACTAAGGTCCTAAAAACAATAAAAGGAAATAAACTAATCTAAACTATGATTCTACTAATTGATATACTAATTACAAATGTTTATCCTAAAATGTGAATATACAAATTATTATAAACAATCTATATACAATTTACAAGGTTTGCTTGAAATCTTGCAAAAGTGAATGTTCGTAATAGTATTGCTAAATAAGATAAAGTAAGAACATAAATATTTTTAGTGTTTAAAAATATTAAACTAATAATACTAAGCGAATATGATTGAAACAATGCCACAAAAACAGTCAAAGATAATTAAAGCAATCATCCTTTCATTCATATATAAACAACTCTAAATAAAAGAAAGCAACATGTCTACTAACCTCTAACTGATTAATCATAATAAACCAAGTTCCTTTTCCTGCGTTGTATGAGCTCCTATTTGTCTTGTATTAAGAGGAAACCTATGATAGAGACAAATATAAATCTTCCTGAAGAAATTCAAGGAAGTGTTTCATGCATTTGGAGTGAATTTAAAACAACAGAAAAATAACCAATTAATATATTGCGATCTTAAGATAATCAATAGCAGAGGACAAAATAAATTTCAATCCTGGCCATTGATATTATCAACCATTTAATAACATAAGTAAACTCAAAGATAATTGAATAATTGATTAATCATAGGTGCAAACTGAATCAACAGATCATGGACAACGTTTAAATACTTAACGATATGAAAACATCATATCATGACAAGATTAAATCTAAATCAACCATAATAACATATCATAACACAGAAGTAATAGGAGAATGCAATGAGAGAAGCATTGCACAATTCACAAAGGACTAAAGCCAACAACAAATTGTTTTACCATATCACTTCCACAGTCATATGTCCATTCTGTAATCCAGAAAACATTGTCCTTAACACTAAACAACAACTACTATTTAAACATGTCTTGGATCAATAACCTCTTATCCTACAAGATAGAGGATGATCCCTAAAAATAAGTTTTCTTCAAAAATAGAATAACAAAGGAACACTCCTGTAGGAGTCCTTGATCAAAAAATAATTACATAATGACATTGTTTTATCAAACAAAATGAGAAATTATGAAGCTATGCAACGCATAATCCATGATTTCTTCTCCTTGTGAATAGCATCATAACTGTCATTTTCCTGAAAATGATAAAACAAAATTGAATTTTAGATAACAATACAAAATAATATTTACAAATAGACTGGCTACAGAATCGTGAGATTCTGTAGTTAGTCTTAAATTAACAACAAAATCAAAATAAAATCTATCTATTTTATTTTTCCAACAGAATTAAATCAAAGAGAATCAAAACAATTTGTATCGTTTCAGAGACTAGACAATGAAGCATCTGATAAATCTGAGTTAATGATAGCGTTGAAATTTGTTGCATTCTTGATAATCACATTACCATCTTGTTTAAACCTTTTGTTTTCCATGTCAGCGTTGGATCAAACACATGCTTTTAATTCTTCATTTTCCCTTTCAAGCAAGGAGTTTCGAGTTGTCATATGGTTTAACCATGCTTGGAGATACGGTATATCCATATAGTATCATTCAACCCAGTCAAGACAATTTTCACAGTGTACATGTGCTATGGTAGTTAGAGGTATAGTGTGTTTTGCAGAGGGTGTTTTGGTATGTCCTGTAGCTTGCTTCAAATTGTGGCATATACCAGCGAAGCCTTCTTTATTTTTTAGGAACAAAGGTAGCTCAGAAACGAAATCATATTGTATGGATTCAATACCGGTTTCATTTCCAAGGAACTGGTCATCTATATCTTCTCGG
The DNA here is from genome assembly GCA_009831015.1 of Picea engelmannii. Taxonomy (NCBI): domain Eukaryota; kingdom Viridiplantae; phylum Streptophyta; class Pinopsida; order Pinales; family Pinaceae; genus Picea; species Picea engelmannii. The sequence continues at coordinate 197,932 of ML814467.1, read as the reverse complement.
TCGAGAAATTCATTGACCTCATCATCGAACAAGTGATCATCGACCTTGGCATTGAAATTGAGGTCAGATGATCTCGCTAGCGATTTCTCAAACTTTTGGATATAAGCCTACTTGGTCTCTTGTTTGTAAAATTTAAATCCGAATGATTTTGTTCCTTATGCTTGCGATTTTTCTTGACAATCAATTTATTCAAAACACCCTGATTCGGCTCAACATTAGGAGCAGAAGAAACCCTATCCTTTAACACATCTATAACCTCCTCTAATGATTTTCTGGGCATGAAATCATATCGTGGTTTTTTGGCCAAAGGGTTCTGAATAGAAATAGAGTTTTGTTCTGTGGTCGCATGGTCTTTTCATGGATCAACACACAAGATTTTGATAGCAGGGTTGGATACATTGGGGCTGGGATTTTCATTGTGGTGGAGAGGTGATTCTACTGCGTTCTCAGGTAGGGTAAATTTATTTCTTAACAAGAAATCTTCCCAATATCCCCAGTCCTGGATAGATGCGAAAGCACAAGGATTTGAAGAAGACCATGGTGAAAAAGGCTCGACAGTGGGTTAAATTTTTGTTTCTGATAAAGTTTAGACATTTTCTGCAGACTCATAAACAGATAGAAAGGCATATTTAACTTGAACCCTAGAAAAATCATCAGCATGCGGATGTGATACAAGAAAACTAAGCCATACCTACCCTCACAAGTTATGAATTTCTTAATAATTAGAAGCAGGTCGTGCCATCAGGGTTTGATGAGAGTAATCGATGTACCTTTTGGGCAACATTTCGATTTCCTAGAGACCATGATCAAACTCCAGGGCAAGCCATTGATTTTGGCATTTTTTAACCATCGTTCTCCCTCCTAGGATAATCCTGTAGCTTGTGCTATAGAATCCTTGGTCACTTCGAGTTGTAGATCCCCAATGTTGGCCTTGAAGCCATCAAACGACTAAGTAAATTCCTGTGCGACTGCTAGATTATAACCCTCAAACAGTCTGATAAAAATTTCCCAACCATGTGCCACAATATCGTCTACGACATCGTCCTGAGAGAGGAGGGATTGTGAACCATTTGATTCAATTATTTCCACGGGAGACTTGGGTATTATCACATATACACGGCAAGGGCGAAGAAAGGTAGGTTTCGATTTGCAACACACAAGTAGTAGGAAGAGGTCTGTAAAATCGAGAGAGGCCCAATACCTAAGGACTCGGGAGGATATCATACTTGGAAATTTAAGTTTTGAGTGGATAAGAACTAGAGGATGCACATGATAGTAAACAAATATTCACAATGAACACTAAACCCAAAACACCACCGCTTACCTATTCCAAAAATGAATGCGAGTCTGAATTATGCAGGACAATAGGGTGATGTGGAATGTAGGTATGTCAATCCTATACTAGGGTGATAAGATTGTGATACGACTGGAAAGAGAAAGATTCATATTTCGAATTTAACCCAAGGTTTTGCGCAATCAAGCATGTCAAATGTAAAAAAGCATTTAATCAACCATAGAAAAGACTCAATTATATCTCCCAAAGTGAATAAATCAATGGTAATGGATCAACAAATAAAAATATTAGCTTACAAACTTTAAGGTTTATAAACATATATATTCCCTTTAGGTATAATCCCTTTAGTAAAAGAAACAAAGAAATCACAAACTGTATGATGATTACCCAAGCCAAAATTTTGTTCTAATTTCATGCTTTCAGTCATGAAATTAAAAAAAGCAAACGATATATTAAAAAAGAAAAACTCTTATACTCAGGTAGGCCAATGAACCTCCTCAAAGACAAAAGACAAAAAAGTTTGTAAGGAGAAGGGGGCAGTACAGAAAAGTTTTATCCCTTGGTGATGACTTTTTATTATGATAAATTTTGTCAGGAATTGTTGGTTGCCAACACCACCTAAACACAACACTAGGAATATAATACTTTAGTGCTCTTTAGTGTTGGCAAATATGTTGCAGTCCAAAACACTAATTACAAGTAGGAAGACTTATTGGATATGTGTGCAATGTTATATCTTTTCCCAAATCCAATACATTATTTCCTCACGCATGGTTATCTTGCATGGACTTTAGTTACTCATGGTATACAAAATTCATAACATGAGTGTCATGACTCAATCACTCTACTAATTCATGAGTGCATCACAAATATTTTAACAATATTTACATATCAAATTATTCTTACCTTTGTCATACCCCACTAGGTGTTAATGATAGACATCTTTACATACATAATTAATAACCATATCAAATAAGATATCGAATAAAATATTAAATATGACTAATGGAATTCTTACCCAATTCCTTTAAGGTCACCTGCTTTATTACCATGAACAACTTTTCACACCTGCATGGTTGTCATCAACACTCTCGATGTAACCTAATTAGTTGATGCCTCGTGGGAACTCACATGATCCCTTCATCAACCTCTTGAAAATTATCCTCTTATCCTTATCTTTTCATGAGGTTTTCTATGTTAGGAAGCTATGTCATCAACATATTGAATCATTCCTAGTCATCCAAAAATCAACAACCACCTCAATTATCATGCCATACTTGTTGCATATGTAATAATAGTAAGAGAGGAGTCAAATAATTATGCCTTCTGATTCCTCTACATAGCATGGAATCCACAATATAACTAATCTACTTCATGGTATTTTTTTCCAATCAAAGTAGCTATACTTAATTCATTGTTGGTAAACTATATGTGCTACTGTAAAACAAAACACTTATAACCCCACTTGATAATACAAATGGAGTTTTAGGGTGAAAAGAAGCTTTCCCTTTTTCCATATTTTCCTCTGCATTCTACTCCTCTTTTTTTTCTGGCTAGTCTATTTCCTTGAGCAATTATATCTAGCTTAATTTGACATTTCCGCATGTAGAGATATATCTTCAATCAATGTACTAAAACAAAAAGGATAGCTCAGATAATTCAATTAGTATGAAATATAATCATTTTGTTAATCATTCACACACCCTATATACATTATCATTTTAATTATGTAGCCACAATTCATACTTCAACTCATACTTAAGATTAGTCTATTTATGAAAGTTTACCATCATTCAAATGACAAGTTTTTAAGGCATAATCAGAAGTGTGTTTCTCTCTTTCATATGGTATCACCAACAACAACAAAAAATATTTTGTATATCATGTCATACATAACACTCTTGCACACTTTCTGTATCAACAATTCATGCTAGCTCATTCTGAAGAGTAGCACACAACCCACTCAAAACTAGCATTCAAAATACAACAAAACATAACCTTCAAGATGAGGTCAACTAGGTAACAATGGCATTACCCAAAACATAGAAAGTACTATTTCTTGTTCCACAATCAACTCATTCATGCATTCATATCAATAGACATGCACCTAGGTTAATAGACATATATATTTCTCTTTATGAATAGCAAATTCACTCAACAAAGCTATATGCATAAGACAATTACTCTTTCATGTGCATACATGATCCTTAAGGGTGTTATAGCTAAGTCTCATTAGCATTACTATATATATATGATGATAATGATGATGATTAACGTCCACTAA
>ML814467.1:173299-194254 GCA_009831015.1 Picea engelmannii | reverse complement strand
CATTAAAACCACATATAATGAATAATTATGTTCTTGAGTCGATTCAACCCTTAGTGTTGTAACCTTGTTTTTGATACCACTTATAACATATCTAGTTGCTTTGGTGCCTAATGAGGATACAAGGAATTATTCTCCAATTCAACGATTAGCTCTCATACCACTTTTTCATGTACCCATTAGTTAAATCATCAAAAAATATTGTGTGTGTGTGTGTGTGTGTGTGTGTGTGTGTGTGTGTGTTTTCATCTTGGTTTGATTCCCAACATGTGTTGAATCATATTTCATGTTTATGAAAGTGAATCCCAATCCCTTTAAAATTATGCAATGACATTCAATAATAGATTCACATGAATCAACCTTTTGGATTCATAACCAATCCTCCCTTACATTAACCAATCATAATTCAACCAATATTCATGTGTTGGACCATTATAGTCAAATGAGTTCCTAGATACACATAATTCTAATGCATTCTATAAATACTATCTACAACCACACAAACAACACAAATTCATTCCCATATTGCAATATTCATTGTGAACTATAAGAATTTAGATATGCTTACCCAATTATTAAAATTGCAATTTCTTAATGATCAAAGATAGTACTCCAATCATAATATCCATTTAGGAGAGATATGCTGACATGACTCATTTTGTCCATTAATCATAACAATCCGATCTCAGGTATCATTCCCACAAGAGCCAAAAAATATGATTATAGATTTGTTTTACCTACATAATATTTCAAAATAAGAATTATGCACAAAGGTTATTATATGCACAATATCAAAATCAATTTGTTCCATAAATGTCTTAGCTCGGTGTTTATGCTCAAGAGAGCTACAATTTTATTCTTGCAAGATATTTTCCATCTAAAGAGATTGACTCAAGGAATTACATGCACATACTTTTCCCTTTCATGCACAAAATTTTCAACTCGGGAATTACATAAACAAAGGAAAAGATTTTCCTTTATTATTACTATCCCATACAAAAAAAATCCATTCAGAAATTACACAACAATAGAAACTATTTACCATTAACATTATTGTCTCATATACAAAAAAGTATTGACCCATTCACCATTGTGCATGATGTAGAATTATGGGTAGCACACTGCCACATACATTGCTTGCCCGTGTATACAAAATTTAACTCCATAATTCTCAAGGACAATTTTCAATTGTAATTACTCTTGTATATCGAAAATTGACTCAGAATATTTTCCCAATAATAATAAAAAAATTCCATTAGCAAATGCTCTTCTTTATACAAGATATTAGCTTAGAAAATAGTCCCAACAAAGATAGACAATTTGTCTTTATATCAAATAAATTCAATAATTCAATCCAAAACACTCAACACTCTATTTTAAATGCCCAAAAGATTCCCACAATAGCTATATGCAAGCATTCATTTTATTTCAACCATTGGCACATTTCCACAAATGCTTTGCAGGAACATATTTTATAACAACCATTGATACATTTCTACAAACACTTTGTAGGCATATATTTTATTAAAACCATTGACACTTTTCCAAAAAAACTTCGCAGACATACATTTTATTTCATCCATTGACACATTTCTACAAATCCTTTGCATGCATACATTTTATTTCATCCATTGACACCTTTCTACAAACCCTTTGCAGGCATACATTTTATTTCATCCATTGACATCTTTCTACAAACACTTTGCATGCATACATTTTATTACAACCAACATAAACTAGCACATAGGTATTAAGATGCATATCAATGGAGTAATCAATACCAATAGGCATGCTTAGATAATCATATTCAATGTTTGAATTTTCAGAGTATTAAAATGTTCTCTATTGTTTAAAACCATTAATTTAAATCATTTGTTGATTTCAAGAACCATGTTAACTCTTCCATTAAAAATTTAGTTAAAATGCAGGTTATACAATCCATTGCATGAATAGTAATCAACAAAGGGTATTCCTTGATACATCCAAGAATCATTGTAACATCCCTATTATAATCCCCAGTTTAATTAATGCTTAATGTAGATATAATATGTGGCTACGGTCAAGCAATGTAATATGTGATTTGTATTTCTGAATGTTAATAATAAAATGTGATGCCAGCTGTTAAGGGGACATGGACATAAATGGGGGTTGAATCAATCCACAAGAGAGGGGAGTGTCTAAGAGAATTCCTAAGAGGGGTTCCAAAGGGGGAATTACCCATGTATATTAATTCAACCCTTTTTTCCTGAATTTGTTGTTGGTGTATGAACCTTCTAAATTTTGGTTGAGTGTTCCCAAAGACAATCATTGAATACATGTCAGAGGGTGGGTGTGAGTGGTCACATCCAAAAGTTATTGGGCACATGGGGGATGAGTACAATCAGGTTGGGAAAGTATGTGAGTCAAGAAAACAAGCAAAAGGAGACGAAATTTGTATGGGTAACTACATCAATTTTACACATTGAGTTTTGGTGCATGAGGAGAAAGTAGAGAGAAAATAAGAGAGATTGAAGTTGGTGCAACCATGGAGGGAGAATTATAGAGAAAGATGAAACGTATTTGTAGTTGTACACTGAAGATCCAGGTCGTCAAGAATGAAGAGTGAACTCATGTGCAAGTTGCATTGTAACAACACGTGTTTTCTATTGGTTTCTAGTAGTTTTCCTAGAAGCAAGATCCCTTGAGTTCCCAACTGAGAGATTCCTAGATACTTGTGTTAGAGAGACCTTGATAAATGAATGGGATTCCCAAGGGAATGAGATCAGTGAAAGGGTCCATTCCTTGGGTTGGGCAGGACAAGAGGAAGAGAGATCATGGAAAATCGAGATAGTTGTAGGGGAATACCAGTGGGTTGTGAGTTTATGAGTTGTGAGGGATAGTGATAAACCACCATATTTTGTGTATTACTATCCTCAGCTCAGAGGTGATTTTTTTTTTGGTTTTGGAGAAACAAGTCTATGGTTGGGTGGAACATCTGTCCCAAGTAGCTAGTTGCGCAAACATTTTTATAAGATAAGTGTTTTATTTTGTTGTTGTGTTATATTATGTGTTTAATTATTGTGCATTAAATATGAGTATGAGAACAATTTTATATGTTATTTTAATGAGTTATTAGGCTACATTTGTTTTGTAGATGCATCTATTTTATGGTTATAGACAATAGCTAAATCTGGTTGTAATTTGTTGCTGAAAGATACAAGAAATTAATTAGTTAGCAAAATTTTCATTTTTATGAGTATTATGCACCATAATGTCCTTCGGTTGGGTTGGGGGATGTTACATTATGGTTAGAGACTTTGTTTCAAACATCGAGCTTGTATGGGCTCGAACCAGTGCGAATTTGACAAATTTGTTGTTGTATTTTTTGTCTATGACGAGTTTGGGGAAAATTAGTGAAAAATCATAGAGAAATTCCCAAATTCATGAGCAAGATTCAAGTTTAAATGACTCAGATATGTTTAATAGGTTTAATGGAGCCAATATGCAAATTTTCATAGCCGAATTCAACTTGGAATGGTCAAATTTCGAGTTTTAATGGTCATTGTAGAGTTGTAGGAAGTTTGGTGAATCAACGATCGAGATCATGTTTGATCTCACGATCAACGATCAAGATTCATCATGATAAATTTAAAAATCCATAAGGTTTCAACCATTTGGAATTTTGAGTGAATTAACGGCTAGGATTCACTTTGCGGGTTTCAAAATGGATCATATCAACGGTCGAGGTTCACCGGTAAAGTTGGGCAAAGTTCGGTGAATCAATAGTTCAAATTGTTTTGATTGGGAGATCGACGACCCAAGTCAATCAGAGAAATGTCGAAAATTTCTAAATGTTTTGGTCACCAAAGTAGTCCATGGGTCGATGGTTGGGCGTTTACCTATTTAGGCGAAGTGTTTTCAAATGTGCAATGAAAATGGTCAATGGTCGACGGATCGATGCTTGAAAGTCGACCAAATTCAATAATGTGTTTGGGTCTCCCAAGAGAATCATGTTAGAAAAACATGATTGTGGAGAAATAAAATAAAACAAATGCAGAAATAAAACATAGAAGATACACAATACAATAGAGACACAAATATATGTGGTTCACCTAGTATGGGCTATGTCCACTAGAGAAATTGCTATGTCCTTTTTATTATCCAACAAAATGAAGGGATACAACCTACAACACACCCGTTGTAACTTCCTCTTCTTTCTCTTACAATCTCCTCTCTTAGAATACAATATTCACAATGATACACAACCACAATACAATTCCCTCATAAGAGAGGGTTTCCTTTTGGGGAAAAAAAACCTAAAATAACTTCTACTGTCAGATCTATGAACTTGTAATGATTGGTCTAGATTGATTACAAAATTAAAATATTTTACAAGGAATTTTTTCCCAATATTTCGCTTCAAGGGTGTTGCCCTTGAATCCCTTGCCAGGGGGGGCTACAAAAATTGTCACTACCCCCCCCCACCTGGACCCCCCTGGCGACAGTTGTGGGGGGGGAATCCCCCACACACCCCCCCATTAGTGAATGGGGTCTAAGCACAGTTGAAACAAACCTATGAATTAAGAAGATAATCAGTCTCCACAACCAAAAAATCAATCGATGGTTGATGAAGGGAAGAGAGTGATGATTTGTCATGACACATCATCATCCACATGTCATGTCACATCAATATCCACGTGTAGTGCTATGTTATCCAAGTTGACACCTTGGGATGATGTGTCATGCCAAGTCAACATCCATGTGTAGTGCCACATCAACCAAGTTGACACCTCAAGATGATGTGTCATGCCACATCAGTAGTTTCCACGTCATCCAACATAGATGGATGATGGTTGACAGTCGAGATGACCAAATTGAGGAAGTGTTTTTGTCAATCGATGGAAATGGCCGATGGGTTGATGGTCAGACATCAACTATATTAGTGAGGATTTTTTTTCACCAAAGGAAATCATCGATGGTCAATGGTCAGGTCGATTACTTTAGAAATGCGTTTTGAGTGGTTTTCAAGAGAAATAACCAACGACTGATGATTGGGTCAGTTGGTTTGGAGGGTGTGAAAATCGGCTGATAAGGGAATGGGCCGATGACCGATGGTTGGGTCGACAGTTTGGGGAAAGTGTTGTGCCCGCCAAAGGAGAACATTGATCGTTGATGGCTGATAGAGAGAAAATAAATGACTCATATTTGACCTGATTTGAGATCAACGACTGAGATGTAAGCTTTGTTAACGCAGTAAACCAAACAATTTATGTGAAATTTTGTGGTTTTTGAAGGTCATTAACTTGAGGGGCATTTTTGAGGGCATAAACGACGTTTTTAGCCAATCAAAACCCATGAGAAAAAAGTGTACCAATATACACTTTATCTTTATATCTCAAATAAAATAGATCGAGGAGAGTTTTTCAATGAGCTAAATTGTTCACAAAGCATAGCTCGTATGAGAAAGTTACAACTAAAATATTAAGGGTAAAATTTTGACACAAATTTACTTTAACTCCATGCTCAAAAGTATGTTTTGGGAATAGGAGCAGTCGATGGAAAGCTCATGATCCATAGAAGATAACCATGAATTCATATTTGGGATACGGGTACTTAAAAATGCACATGAAGATAAATAAGACACCTATAGAATACATGGATAAATTGGGTAAAACAACATAAATTTCTCTGAACCATAACTTTAAGATCGAAGCTCGGATTTGAGCAAGTGAATAGTTGTTGGAAAGGTATTGAGGAGTAGAAGACATATGTCAACCCATAATTTTGAATTGGGAAATCTGTTTTCTCATAAATTAATAAATATATTTATGTATCAATAAAAGAGTGGAAATGACAACATATAAATGTTGCAACTTTTCACTTGGAACTCAGTTTGAGGCATGGGTACAACTGTTGGGAAGTTGTTTCAGAGAAGAATGTATATAGGGAATATATATATATATATATATATATATATTTATGCATTATTTCCTTCATAAATTGATGATGAAATAACTTGTATTATAATTGATGAAATGTTTTATAGTATGCATGTTCTAACAATAATCATTGCATGCACATTTCTTGCAGAATTAGAGGTACAAGAAAACAAATTTTATTCTTATATGAGGGATGGAGTTATGGAATATGCTTAGGGATATTATAGCCACGAGGAAGAGATAATAGGTCTGCATGTCAGGATGGGTAATGTTGGGACAAGGTCAAATGGAAGAAGGGACAGGAAATAGCATGTCGTTGTAAGAAGAAAGCATAGGGAAGTACATAGCTATAGAGATAATAATGAAATGATTACGAAGGATCATGAAGAGATACTTCAAATATTAAACATGTTTCATATGAAAGTTAACAAGGACCCTGGCACTAATAAAGTAGATAGTTATAGACAAGTGTTTACATCTATATCCCATAGAAAAAGGGATGATCATGGGAATGATAGGCAGTCAAGAAGCATGAGAAGGTGTCATCATTCTCCATGGAAATCCTTCAGAAGAACTCATGCAAGTTTAGAACCAAGGAGTAACCCAAGTGTGTCTCCAGTCAAGAGGAAAAGGATAATGCTTGAGGCAGACATATAGTAGGGTGAACTCTAGAAAATCAATCCACTGACTTTCAATGGTGAGAACTGGAAGGGAGAAGAGGCCAAGGCCTGGCTGTTGGAATTGAAGAAATATTTCCATCTGCATGATTACCCCTCATGGGTAGAATCTATAATTTCCACCTACCACTTGCAAGGAAATACAACCATGTGGTGGGATCAGCTTAAGCAAGACAAGAACATGGATGAGAATAGGCTCTCATGGAGGAATTTCAAAGGATATTTCCATGAGAAATATTTTTTCGAGAATTATTCTGAAAGAAAGATGAAACAGTTCTTTGAGCTCAAGTTGGGAAGCATGACAATGGATGAATATGAAAATAGGTTACTTGAATTGTTGAAGTATATTTACTTCATCAAGGATGAGAAGGTCAAAATCCAAAGGTTTCTAAGTGGGTTACCCTCCTTCTCTAATGAAAATATTCAATATGATAACCCCAAAACTTTGGAGGAAACCATAAAGAGAGCAAGGGATTTTTATGAGCAAAGCAGAGGAAGGCTAGTTTTCCAAAAACCTTGGAATGAAAATATGAAGGGTAAAAAGGATCAAAGGCAGAAGGGTTTTAATACACCCTTTTTCAAGAACAACACCCAATCAATTCAGCAAGGTTGATCAACCCAAAATGAGCACAAGACTATAGATCCATTTGGGAAAAGGCCAAGGCAACAACCTGTACAATGTTGGGGATGTGAAAAAAATCACTTATATAGGGGATTCCCTCACAAAGGAAAAAAAATGAGGACTTTCCACAACATTCAAGAGGATTAAATATTGGAAGACATGGGAGGAAACATTCCAAGTATTTATGCAGCCTTGTACAACAAGCAAGCAGAATATGAATCCCCCATTATTGAAGTGGAAGGTAAGATTGATAACTATCCCATAGAAATTTTAATTGATTATGGAGCTAGCCATAGTTACAAAAGTGATAACATTGTTGAAAGATTTCACTTGCAAAGGAGTAACCATAAGAAATCTTGGTTAGTTCAATTAGCCATAGGGGCTAAGAGGAAAATCAATGAGTTGGTTAAAGATTGTCAAATAGACATGATTGGACTCAACACAAAGGTAGATGTAAACAACATACCATTGGGTTCATATGATTGTCTAATTGGCATAGATTGGTTGGAAAAACACCATGTTGTACAAGACTGTTACAACAAGACAATCACATGTCCTGATGAGGATGGGAAACAAGGCAAGGTTCAAGGCATTACAAGAGTTGTAGTTGTTAGAGAGATTTCAACTATGTAGTTGAAAAAGAGTTTCAAGAAGGGATGTCAGATTTTTGCAGCCCATATGGAAGAGGCATCCAAAGATAAAGTGGCAAGCATTGAAGAACAACCAATCTTAAAGGATTTTGAATACATTTTTAGAGAAATCCCAAGATTGACACCAAAGAGAGACATTGATTTCTCTATTGATTTAGTGTCAAGAGGTTCCCTAGTGTCCAAGACAACATACAAAATGGGCACGCTAGAATTGAAAGAGTTGCAGATGTAGCTTCAAGAGTTGCTAAATAAGGGGTATATACGCCCAAGTGTCTCACCTTGGGGAGCCCCAATCCTTTTTGTGAAGAATAAATATGGAACCTTGAGGTTGTGTATTGATTTCAGATAGTTGAATGAGGTCATCATAAAGAACAAGTATCCTTTGCAAAGAATTGATGACTTATTTGATCAGCTGAAAGGTGCAATAATATTTTCTAGGATTGACTTGAGATCAGGTTATCATCAAGTGAGGATTAAGGAAGAGGACATTAGCAAGATGGCATTTAGGACAAAATATGGTCATTATGAATTCACGGTAGTACCATTTAGACTATCAAATTCCCCAACGGTATTTATGTGCCTAATGAATGGAGTGTTCAGGGAGTACTTAGACAAGTTTGTAATTATGTTCCTAGATGATATAATCATCTAATATAAGTTAGAAGAGGAACATGAGAAACATTTGAGAATGGTGTTACAAGTTTTAACAGAGCATAAATTGTATGCTAAGCTAAGTAAGTGCATCTTTTATCAAGAGAATATTCACTACTTGGGGCAAATAATTTCAACATAAGGGATAACAACTGATCTTGAGAAGATAAAGGCCATTAAAGGATGGACAATGCCAAATAATGTGACATAAATCAGATCATTCATTGGTCTTTCTAGTTATCACTGAATATTCATAAAAGGATTTTCGAATATTGCAAGCCCAATCACTTCTTTGCAAAAGAAGGGAGTGAAGTTCGAATGGAATTCCAAGTGTGAAGAGAGCTTTCATGAATTGAAGGAAATATTGACAAGTGCCCCAATCTTGAATATTGCATATCTGGATGAATATTTTGTTATGTGCATTGATCCATGCAAGGAATGGCTCGGTGGAATCCTTAGTAAAAAAGGTCATGTAGTATGCCACGGGTCCAAAAAATTAAAAGAGCATGAGAGGAATTATGCTACATATGACTTAGAGTTAGCACTAAGTGTGCATGCATTAAAAATGTGGAGACATTACCTCATGGGTAAGAAATTTTAGTTAAGGACGGACCATTGTGGTCTGAATCATTTGTTTGGTCAGCCAACATTAAATGCCAGACAAACTAGATGGATAGAATTTCTTAGTGAGTATGAATTTGAAATTAATCATATAAAATGCAAGGATAATCAAGTGGTTGATTCCATCATGGTGGTAGTGGATAAATTAGCTAAGGAAGTGAATTTCATTCCAGTAAATACTACACACAAGGCAACCAATATTACATAAATTTACATGAAAGAAGTTGTCAGGCTACATGGAGTGCCTAAGGCAATAGTTTCAGATAGAGATCCAAAGTTTACTTCCAATTTTTAGAAGGGTTTTTTCAAATGATCTGGAACAAATTTGAATCTTAGTACAACATATCATCTAGAGTCAGATGGGAAAACATAAAGGACTAACAAGATAATTGAGGACATGCTTAGAAGATATGTGATGGATCAACCATCAAAGTGGGAAGATTATATTCATTTGGTTTAATTTTCCTACAATAATGGGTATCATGCCTAATTGAAAATAAGTCCATTTGAAGAATTGTATGGCAGAAAGTGTAACATATCAATGAGTTGGGATAATCCAATATACAAAGTAGTTCTTGGGCCAGATTTTTTAAAGGAAATGGAAGAGAAGATGTCAAAGATAAAGCATAATTTAAAGGCTTCCCAGGATAGGCATAAAAGTTATGCACACAATACTAGAGTGTTTAGATATTTCAAAGTGAGATAACATGTGTTTTTAAAAGTTAAGGTGAAAATAAGTTCACTAAGATTAGGAAGTTGCCCAAAATTGGCAGCGAGATATTGTGGGCCTTTTGAAATATTAGAAAAGATAGGGACAATTGAATACATGCTAGCATTTCCTGCATCCATGAGAGTGCATGATTTATTTCATGTGTCACTATTAAAGAAATATGTGTTTGACCCTAACCACATAATTGATTGGAATGTGATCCAGGTGGAGCACGAAGGGGATTTCTTGGTGGAACCAGTACACATCTTGGATCAAAAAGTTAAAGTGATCAGGAACAAAGCCATAGGGATGGTAAAGGTTCAATGGAGCTGATACAGTCCTAAAGATGCTACATGGGAGCATGAATAAAACATGAAGGAAGAATACCCATAAAGTTTTGACAATTTTGAAGAAAACATAATGTAAGACTCCATTTTGAGTAGCTAGAGTTCCAGAACCACATCTTTGAGTCCTAGCCAACTACACTGGGAACCCTGATAAAAGGATGGCTCATTCCTTGGGTTAATCCTGATAAATGGATGGTACATCCCTTGGGTTATCCTTGATAAACAAATGGTGCATTCCTTGGGTCAACGAGTTGAGAGGAATAGGATATTGTGGTTGGAATTGATGTTGGATTTGTAAAATTGCATAATTTTATTTCTAAAGTATTGTGATATAAATTTTCATATATGTAAATTGACATGGTGTGCACCGAGGGTGATGCACAATCATAGGGGAGAGGGAATGTAACATCCTCACTATAATCCCTATTTTAATTAATACTTAATGTAGATATAATATGTGGCTATGACCAAGCGATGTAATATGTGATTTGTATTTATGAATGTTAATAATAAAATGTGATGACAACTTCTAAGGGTATATGGACAGAGACGAGGGTTTAATTAATACACAAGAGAGGGGAGTGTCTAATAGAATTCCTTAGAGGGGGTCCAAAGGGTTAATTACCCATGTATATTAATTCAACCATTTTCCCTAAATTTGTCGTTCATGTATGAACCTTCTAAATTTTGATTGAGTGTTTCCAAAACCAATCATTAAATACATGTAAGAGGGTGGGTGCGAGTGGTCAAATCCAAAATTTATTGGGCACATGGGGGTTGAGTACAATCATCTTGGGAAAGTGTGCGAGTCAAGAAATAAAGACAAAGGAGAGGAAATTTGTATGGGTAGAGACAACAATTTTACACATTCAGTTTTGGTGCATGAGGAGCAAGTAGAGAACTTGTGATGCAGGAGCATTGCAAGGGCGTGCAAGCATAGCCAGCAACGAGACAACGTGGAGATAAGAGACAGCTGGAAAAGTACTGAGCACATTTTTTGAAAATGTTTTGAAATATTAATGAAGTCATTAAGTGGAGGCATTCTTGTATTATTGAAAAAGGACCTTGAGCGATCCACTCTCGTCCATAGTAGATAGGAGCCTTTATGTGTAATGAATGTAGATAGATAGAATTTAATTCTAGATTAGATAGTTTTAGAGCGCAAGAGGGAAATGGGATATAGACACCCTCATTGTATAATTGTAACATGATTGTCAAGATAGAGAAGAGAAGAGAAGAAGCAAAGAGTTGTGTAGAAGAATTCCATGTACAAAAGTTCTGGATTAATACAAAAAAATCCTTGATTCAGACTCATGGTTCTCATAAATTCTCTGTGTATGCATTGTTGAATGTTATGCTCATGAATGTTTTACTCCTTCTGTCATGCATTTGTTGTTTATGCCATGTGTGTGTGATTTATTGTTAAATGTTTGAAATATGGGAGGGAGAGTAAGGAATGAGTTTCAATTGTTTCTCTGCCTGAGTGAGTAAAATTCCTACAAGGAGTGCAATGAAGTTTGTCCGCAAGGAGTGCATTGACAGAAGTCAGAGTTCATCTCTGAAAGCTCAGGAGGGATAACAATTGTTCTCATTCTCACAGAAGTGCAAGTTGAGCACAGGAGCCGTGCAAGGTGTGCGCAGGCCGAGTAAAGTCTCAAAGTTTGCGAAACTGAGAAATTGTTGAAGGACTACTGCTGCAGGGAGTGCGTAGTGTCAAAGGACTTCAATTCTTTGAAGTAATTGAAGGATCCACCGCAAGGACTGTGTGTGGGAGTCTTCTTTAAGATTCGGAGTTGGAGAAAGCTCAGGAGGGATAGGGTCTTCACAGTTGTCGAAGAAAAGCATGGAAGGTTGGTGCCTTGAGGCATTGAAAGGAGGCGTAGCAAGTTTTCATTGCAGGCGGGTAAGTTCCACAGAGAAATACTTGGTTAAAATTCATAGGAATTGTCCAGGAAGAAACGGACGGTCGAAATTATTTGAGAAGAATTCGCGAAGTCACAAGAGTCGTCATATCTTATAGAGAAGTAGGAACATTACGATGAGATTTCCTCACGCATAAGCTCAGAAGAAATCAGGGTCGTAGGATCCAAGTCAGCCAGGGTCGTTGGATCGCTCATGAAATCTCATTTCAGGGTTTCGTGAGTTGAAGGGTCGAAGGTTTTGCATCAAGGTTCGCGAAGTCGCGAAAGGTGAGTAGCGAAGTGGCAAGTGGATCAGAGTCGTCCATCCAGGGAGGACAGGTGGCAGAGATCTAGAGATCTCGCAAACTCAGAGGTTTGTGAGGTGAGAGCCCAAAGGTTGGGTACTCTAGGTTGCGAAAGGCGAAGTCCCGAAAGGGAGAGAAGTTTCGTTGCGGGACCACGTAGACGATGTGTCAAAATTTGGCAATTTAGTTCTTAGGTACATCGAGGAGTTTGGGATCTTAGAACTTCGAGTGTCGTAATATAAAGGAGATAGCACTTCAGGGAGCGAAGTGGAGAAGTGCGAAGTGGAGCGTAAGGGACACGTGGAAGAATCACAAGGTGGGCCCGTGGAATAGACAGGCAGACACGCATTGTTCATTGAAGAGAGTCAACACCCCGTTGACTTTTTGTGTCTCGAGGGTTCGTAAGATAAGGGGACGGAAGCCCAACCTTTCGACTTGTGAAGTAGCGAAAGGCGAGAAGCGCTAGTGGAAATCCTAGCCGGTGGTCACGCATGGAGGGCACTGACAAGGGAAGGAGTTATACCTGTCTCGCGATCTCAGATATTATGGGATTGGACAGGAAGAGTTGAGAGTCTCGACTCACAAACTTGTGAGAGGCGAGTTGTGACAAGCGCCTTTCAGTTTAGGCCTTGGTCATAGCCGGTGATCATGCGGAGAAGGGGGAGCTTGGACCTAGTGTCGTTCGCACCAAGGAAGATTTCGAAAGGACCTGTGGATCAAAAGAAAAAATATTCAAGTAGGGAATTAAAAGAGCTGATCTGGCTCAAAGGGAAATGAAGAACGGTCTTGTAAGCGGATCCTCGACCTGAGGGTCGAGTGGGTCTGCACCATCACGTATCAGAGCTTGATTCTTGTTTGTATATTTTAGGCAGGAAAAGCGAGAAGGAATTTCATCCATGTCGTCGAGGAGAAGAGACAGGAAAACACCCGATCTGCCAGAGGAAAGGGAAATGCCAGAAGGAAGGGGCAAGCAGGTGTAGAATCCAGAAGTGGAAAGAGATTTGCATGACATTCGTGCCAGACTTGTGGATGTGGAAATAAAACAAAGGCACACAGCTGATATTGGAGATGTCAGTGAGTTCGAAAGAGAATATGATGTTGGACATGAAGACGAAGAAATTGCAGCAGAAGATGTAGCAAATGAACGCTTTATTAGAGATGTTGCAAGAATGAGTGCAAGACCCAAAATGGACATTCCAGTTTATGAGGGAAACTTGGATGCTGAAGAGATTCTAGACTAGATTAGAGATCTGGACACATATTTTGACTATGAAGATGTAGAAGAAGACAAGAAGGTCAAACATGTTGTCACGAGACTTAAAGGACATGCAACATTGTGGTGGGATGAACTGCAAGCTGACAAACGCTGCCAAGGTAAGCAGAAAATCAAGAGTTGGGATAGGATGATTGCAAAGATGAAAGCGAAATTCATTCCCAGGGATTACCAAATTACTATGTTTCGGAGAATGCAGAATTTGAGACAGAAGCTAATGTCAGTAAAGGAGTACATTGAAGAGTTCTATAGGCTGAACATCAAAGCAGGTCATCGTGAAATTAATGATGAAAAGGTTTCCAGGTATATGAATGGCCTGAGATACGAAATTCAGGATGAGATGAGCATGATGATCATTCGAACAGTGGAAGATGCTTATCAAATGGCTCTAAAGGCGGAAGAGAAGTTGAGCAAAAAACAAGGTCAAAGAGGCCGAGGCAGAAGTCAAGCCAAGGGAAAATCAATCATCCAAGATAGAAATCAGAAGCCTAAGGAAGAATGGAAGAAACCTCAGATTGAGAGAGGTGGAAGCTCACAGAGAGGGAAATATGTTGGATAGAGAAGGTAGTATTCTGATCAGAGAGGAGAGTATGCTGATAACAACATTTTTCCTCGTACTAGAGGTAGAGGAAGAGGAAGAGGTGGAGTGATAAAATGCTTCACGTGCGGAAAGGTCGGACACAAGTCTTATGAATGTCCATACAAGAAGAAAGAGGAAGGAGAGACTCACATTTGCAAAGCACAAAGGTGAAATATTGAGGTAGAGGATGTTGAAGGCGGAAGATCGTTGATGATACGGAAATCTCTTTTGACACCAGAGAAGGAGGTGGAGAGTTCAGTCCAAAGAAACAAACTTTTTCGGACTGCGTGCAAAACCAAAGACTGGAAATGTAAAGTTATTATAGACAGGGGTAGCATGGATAATCTCATTTCAACAGAGATGGTAGAAACACCAGAGCTGGAGATGATTGATCATCCAAGCCCATACAGAGTTTCGTGGTTGCAAAAAGGACATCAGGTAAATGTCACTAAGCAATGTTTAGATGAGTTTAAAATAGGAGGGTATAAAGATGAAATACTTTGTGATGTTATTCCTATGGATGTTTGTCATCTATTTTTGGGTAGACCGTGGAAATATGATAGGAATGTGATTCATGATGGGAGAATGAACACATACACCCTAGAGAAAAATGGGAGAACTCACATGTTGTTGTTGATCAAAGATAAAGAAATAAAACCAGAAGTGAGCAACACTGTACTTCTCATGAGTGGGAAGGAACTTCTTATAGAGGTTAAGAAGAAGGAGGAACCACAATTCATTGTGGTCAGGAAGCCAAAGATCGTTTTAACTAGCACAAGGGTAGATGATTTACCAGAAGAGGTTCAGGAACTGCTAGAAGAGTTCGTTGACATAGTAGTGGATGAACTACCTCATTCATTGTCACCGATTAGAAGTATAAGTCATCAAATTGATCTCATACATGGAGCTAGTTTTCCAAACAAAGCAGCATAGAGATTAACACCGCAGGAGAATGAAGAGGTCAAAAGACAAGTCCAGTGTTTGTTGGACAAAGGTTTGGTCAGAGAAAGCTTGAGTCTGTGTGTTGCTCTGAAAGTACTCAGTCCGAAGAAAGATGGAGGCTGGAGGATGTGTACTGACTCGAGGGGAATAAAAAAAATAACCATCAGGTACAGATTTCCATTGCCAAGGATGGATGATCTGATGGACTGCTTGAGTGGGGCCATTTTTTTTTCAAAGATTGATTTGAAAAGTGGTTATCACCAAATCCGCATGAGGGAAGGTGACGAATGGAAGACAACATTCAAAACCAATGAAGGGTTATATGAATGGCTTATCATGTTGTTTGGTTTAACAAATGCACCGAGTACTTTCATGAGATTGATGAATGACGTCTTGAAGAATTTCATCGGAAAATTTGTCATTGTGTATCTTGATGACATACTAATTTTCAGTAAAACAAAGGCAGAGCATCTGAAACATTTGGCTACAGTGATGAAGAGGTTATAGCAAGAGAAGCTGCTGATAAACATGAAGAAATCCTCATTCATGAAGACAGAGCTCATTTATTTGGGGTTTGTTATTTCTGCAGATAAGTTGAGGATGGATCCAGATAAGGTGGAGGTGATTAAGAATTGGTCGTCACCAAAGAGTATCTTTGAAGTTCGAAGTTTTCACAGATTGGCTAGTTTATACAGGAAGTTCATCAGGAATTTCAGTGGAATTAGTGCACCGATGATGGACACAGTGAAGAAGAGACACAAATATTTTCACTGGACGAAAGAGGCTGAGAAAAGCTTCAATTTGCTGAAAAGGAAAATTACGAAACAACCAATTCTGGTGTTGCCTAATTTCCAAAAGACATTTCAAGTAAAATGTGATGCAAGTGGATTTGCAATAGGGGCAGTCTTGAGCTAAGAAGACAGGCCGATAGCATATTTCAGCGAGAAGTTGAATGAAGCCAAGATAAAATATTGCACGTATGATAAGGAATTCTATGCTATTATTCAGGCATTGAAAAAATGGAGACATTACTTAATTCCTAAGGAGTTTGTCTTGTATAGTGATAATCATGCATTGCAATTTGTGACTCAACAGGAGAATTTGAATCAAAGACATGTTAAATGGGTTGAATATATGCAAAATTTCACTTTTGTGATTAAACATATTTCTGGAACTGCTAACAAAGTTGTTGATGCTTTGAGCAGGAAATGCTTGCTATTGCAGGAGTTCAGAGTCAAAACATTGGGTTTTGATGATCTCAGGGACATGTATTGGGCATATGAAGAAGCTAAGAATCCAATTCTTAGGGATAGAAGCCAATATGCAGAATACATGATCCAGGAAGGATTATTGTTTAAAGGTAATCAGCTTTGTATTCCAAAATGCTCCATGAGGGAGAATTTGCTGAAGGAGAAACATAGTGGAGGATTGGACAGACATTTCGGTCATGAAAAGACATTCGCAAAGTTGAATGAGTCATATTTTTGGCCAGGAATGCGAGCATACATCAAAATATTCGTGCACAGATGTATAATTTGTCAACATTCAAAAGGAAAGAGGCAGAATGCAGGTTTTTATCAACCATTACCCATACCTGAGAGGCCGTGGGATGCAATCAGCATGGACTTCATATTGGGTTTCCAAGAACACAAAGAGGCTTTGACTCAATCTTTGTGGTAGTGGATAGATTTTCCAAAATGGCACATTTCATTCCATGTCAGAAAACCAGTGACACAACTCACATTGCGAACCTGTTTTTCAAAGAAGTCATTCAACTTCACAGCGTACTAAGGATCATAGTTTCGGATCGAGACACTAAGTTCGTAGGACACTTCTGGAGAACCTTATGGAAGAAGCTAGCAACAAACTTGTTGTTTAGTTCAGCTTATCATCCTCAGACGGATGGACAGACAGAAGTCGTGAACAGGAGTTTGGGAGACTTGTTGAGGAGCTTGGTGACAGAACACCATAGTCAGTGGGACAACATATTACCACATGCAGAGTTTTCTTATAACAACTCGCTTAATAGGAGCACAGGATAGAGTCCATTTCAAATTGTTTATGGCATGCAGCCAAGAGGAATTTTCGAGCTGAGGGATTCAAAATAGATTGTGACTAGGAGCGCTAGTGCAAAAGATTTCGCAGAGGCGATGAAGGAACTTCATAGCCAGGTGAAGGAACGATTGCAGAGTTCGAGACAAGAATATAAGCGGAGAGAAAATAAACACAGGAGACAACTTTAGTTTGAAGTTGGGGACTTGGTCCTTGCACATTTGAGAAAGGAAAGGTTCCCGAGTGGAACATATAATAAACTGAAGATGAATAAAATCGGACCATGTAAGGTCTTGAAGAAATTTGGGGCGAATGCATATGAGATTGAATTACCCAATGGGATCGAAATTTCTCTGATATTCAATGTCTCGAATTTGTAACCTTATAAAGTTGAGGAAGCATAAGTAGGTAGTGAATAGCCAGAGATTCAATGGACAAAACAAATTCCAGTTGTAAAAAAGCCGCAAATGGAGCGCATACTGGACAAAAGAGTTGGTAAGAGGACCAGGCGAAAGAAATACTTTGAATACTTGGTCAAGGGGAAGGGCCATCTAGTTGAAGATGTCAGCTGGGAGAAAAAAGAAGAAATCCAGAAGCATGGACAGACAGTGCACGAGCTCATGGACAGGAGCCCGTGAAAAATTTCAAGCGAGGGAGTATGATGCAGGAGCATCACAAGGGCGTGCAAGCATAGCCAGCAGTGAGACAACATGGAGATAAGAGACAGCTGGAAAAGCACCAAGCACATTTTTTGAAAATGTTTTGAAATATTAATGAAGTCATTAAGTGGAGGCATGCTTGTATTATTGTAAAAGGACCTTGAGCGATCCGCTCTCGTCCATAGTAGATAGGAGCCTTTATGTGTAATGAATGTAGGTAGACAGAATTTAATTCTAGATTAGACAGTTTTAGAGTGCAAGAGGGAAACGGGATATAGACACCCTCATTGTATAATTGTAACATGATTGTCAAGATAGAGAAGAGAAGAGAAGAAGCAGAGAGTTGTGTAGAAGAATTCCATGTATAGAAGTTTTGGATTAATACAAAAAAAGCCTTGATTCAGACTCATGGTTCTCATATATTCTCTGTGTATGCATTGTTGAATGTTATGCTCATGAATGTTTTAATCCTTTTGTCATGCATTTGTTGTTTATGCCATGTGTGTGTGATTTCTTGTTAAATGTTTGAAATCTGGGAGGGAGGGTAAGGAATGAGTTTCAATTATTTCTCTGCATGAGTGAGTAAAATTCCTGCAAGGAGTGCAGTGAAGTTTGTCCGCAAGGAGTGCATTGAAAGAAGTCATAGTTCATCTTTGAAAGCTCAGGAGGGATAACAATTGTTCTCATTCTCACAGAAGTGCAAGTTGAGCACAGAAGTCGTGCAAGGTGTGCACAGGCCGAGTAAAGTCTTAGAGTTTGCGAACTTGAGAAATTGTTGAAGGACTACTGCTGCAGGGAGTGCATAGAGTCGAAGGACTTCAATTCTTTGAAGTAATTGAAGGATTCACCGCAAGGAGTGCGTGCGGGAGTCTTCTTTAAGATTCGGAGTTGGAGAAAGCTCAGGAGGGATAGGGTCTTTGCAGTTGTCGAAGAAAATCACAGAAGGTTGGTGCCTTGAGGCATTGAAAGGAGGCATAGCAAGTTTTCATTGTAGGCGGGTAAGTTTCGCGGAGAAATACTTGGTTAAAATTCACAGGAATTGTCCAGGAAGAAACGGACGGTCGAAATTCTTTGAGAAGATTTCGCGAATTCACAAGAGCCGTCAGATATTGCAGAGAAGCAGGAACGTTACGGTGAGATTTCCTCACGCATAAGATCAGAAGAAATCAAGGTCGTAGGATCCAAGTTAGCCAGGGCCGTTGGATCGCTCACAAATCTCATTTTGGGGTTTCGTGAGTTGAAGGGTCGAAGGTTTTTCATCAAGGTTCGCGAAGTGGTGAAAGGCGAGTAGCGAAGTGGCGAGTGGATCAGAGTCGTCCATCCGGGGAGGATAGGTAGCAGAGATCTAGAGATCTCACAAACTCGGAGGTTCGCGAGGTGAGAGCCCAAAGGTTGGGTACTCTAGGTTGCGAAAGGCGAAGTCCCGAAAGGGCGAGAAGTTCCGTTGTGGGACTGCGTAGATGAGGTGTCAAAATTTGGCAGTTCGACGCTTAGGTACATCAAGGAGTTTTGGATCTCGGCACTTCGGGTGTCGTGATATAAAGGAGACAACACTTCGGGGAGTGAAGTGGCGAAGTGTGAAGTGAAGCGTAAGGGACACGTGGTAGAATCGCAAGGTGGGCCCATGGAATAGACAGGCGGACACGCGTTGTTCATTGAAGAGAGTCAACACCTCGTTGACTTTTTATGTCTCAGGGGTTCATAAGATAAGGGGACGAAAGCCCAACCTTTTGAATTGCGAAGTGGTGAAAGGCGAGAAGCGCTAGTGGGAAGCCTATCCGGTGGTCACGCGAGGAGGGCGTTGATAAGGGAAGGAGTTATACCCATCTCGCGATCTCAGATATTGTGGGATT
This sequence comes from Picea engelmannii, assembly GCA_009831015.1. Taxonomy (NCBI): domain Eukaryota; kingdom Viridiplantae; phylum Streptophyta; class Pinopsida; order Pinales; family Pinaceae; genus Picea; species Picea engelmannii. The sequence continues at coordinate 174,497 of ML814467.1, read as the reverse complement.
GGACAGGAAGAGTCGAGAGTCTCGACTCACGAACTCGCGAGAGGCGAGTTGTGACAAACGCCTTTCAGTTTAGGCCTTGGTCATAGCCGGTGGTCACACAGAGAAGGGGGAGCTTGCACCTAGTGTCGTTCGTGCCAGGGAAGCTTCTGAAAGGACCTATGGATCAAATGAAAGAAGATTCAAGCAGAGAATTGAAAGAGTCGATCCGGCTCAAAGGGAAATGAAGAACGATCCTGTAAGCGGATCCTCGACCTGAGGGCCGAGTGGGTCTGCACCAACTTGGAGTTGGTGCAACCATGGAGGGATAATTATAGAGCAAGTTGGAGCATATTGAAAAGTATTTGAAGCTAGAAACTGAAGATATAGGTTGTCAGGCATGAAGAGTGAACTCCTAGGCTAGTTTCAATGTAACGACAAGTGTTTGTTGTTGTTAGTTTTCCTAGAAACAGGATCCTTTCAGTTCTCAGCTGAGATATTCCTAGCTACTTGTGCCAGAGAGACCTGTTAAATGAATATGACACCTAAAACAATGATAAAAGTAATGGGGTACATTCCTTGGGTTGGGCAGGTCAAGGGGAAGAGAGCTGGTGGAAAATCAAGATAGTTGTAGGAGAATACCAGTGGGGTGTGAGTCTATGAGTTGTGAATGGATAGTGAGAAACAACCCTCTTTTATGGATTACTAGCCTTAGCTCGAGGGTGATTTGTTTTTTAGTTTTGGAGCAACACGTCTATAGTTGGGTGGAACATCCATCTCAAGTAGCTAGTTGCACAAACATTTTTATAAGATACATGTTTTATCTTGTTGTTGTGTTATATTATGTGTTTAATTGTTGTGCATTAACTCTTAGTATGAGAACAATTTTATGTGTTGTTGTGCATTCATGTTTTTTTTACATGTTGTATATGCATCTATTTTATGGTTATAGACAATAGCTATATCTGGTTGTAATTTGTAGCTGAAAGCTACAGGAAATTAATTAATTAGCATACATTTCATTTTCCAAGCAATTTTCCACCCAACCTTAGGCTCTGTTACACTTGATATTTCTACAATAGGCCACTCCTTAGAAAAATGATGATACCACCATGGTGAAGAGGTATTACAAGAAAAACTTAGGGAAAATATTTATCTTAGGAAAGAGAGTTTCTAAATGAAGTCTCTTACTGAATGGATTTCTAAAGACAAACCAACTCTC
>ML814467.1:146830-167466 GCA_009831015.1 Picea engelmannii | reverse complement strand
AACTAATGGCCTAAAGCTGACATAAATAAAATAACATTACTAATATAATATGCCCCAATTAAGGGGTAATGAGCCAATATTAGGGCTTAATATTAGGGATTTCTAAAGACAAACCAACTCTCTGGCACCCATAATACATGCACATACAACAAAAGGATATCTTATTTATCTAATCCACAGTCCCTCATAAGTATTCTCCCTTCATTTCTCTTTAGTATGTACATATAAAAGTGAATATTGATGTCCTTGGGATCCAACATAGATCTCATTCTATCCATTGTTGAGTTTATTACAAATAGAGTAGTTATCTGGCACCCACAATACTAACACATGCAACATAAGGAGATCTTATTTCTATGCTCCATAGACCCTCATAAGTATTCTCCCTCCAGTGCTCTTTACTATGTGCATAGAAAGGTCTAGGCTGATATCTACTAATTTCCAATAGGAAAATCTTGGTTCTTTTCCATCCAAAATTAAATCTTCTTTCTCAAGAACTCTCTTTCCTTTCCCATTCATTTTTTTACCCATGAATGAATGAATGAATAGTCTAAGGAAAAATAGTGCCATAAGTCTTTCTCCCATTTTTAATTATTTTCCAAGAAGGTAGGCAACAAATCTCCATGAATATAGGGAATATGTTTCCTAGAATATAGGTGATGGTGTCATGTGTTTAGGATAGGGTTTCATCCACTCTTAAAAATTACAAAGTTTGACTATAAAGGAGACTTCAAAAATGTAAAGGTTGATAACAAGATTAATAAAAAGGTAACATAGAATTTTAATCATTTAGGATTCCCTTAGACCACCTCATCTTTCCCCACTTGTGGTATCATATCCCTTTTAGGTGCTCCTACCTTAGTCAGTCTAGGTATTTTATTAACTTTGTAAAAATAAAATATTTACATGCATTCAATATTTTCTATCCACCATGGCATTTCCTCTTCATCATGCTAATTAAAACATGTTAACAAAATATCCATGTGGAAAACATTTAAAAACGTACTTAATTACAAAATATTCAAGAGGGTCAAACTAAGATATAACACTTGGGGCAAGGTCAATATTTTGTCAACTTAATTTTATTAGGATCAATACACTCACACTTCTCACTAAAAATATGTCCCAAATATTCTACTTTTGAAACACCAAAAGCAGATTTAGACGGTTTAATGAACAATTGGTCAAATTACAGAGGAGTTGTAAGACTTGATCCACATGTGCCACTTAGGTTTTGTTGTAGATAAAGTTGTCATCAAATATTACTAGGAAAAAATGGGGTAGAAGAGATTGAAATATTTTTTTCATGGGGCTTTGAAAAGTGGAAGACGCTTTTCAAAGACTAAAAGGCATCACCAAAAACTTGCAACAACATTTCTGAGTGCGGAAAGTAGTTTTTAGAATATATTCTTCCTTCATGAAAATTTGGTGATAATCATAGTGTAGATCAACTTTAGTGAAGAACTAAGTGCCACACAACTCATTTAAGAGACCATGAATGATTGATATTGGAAATTTACCTTTCATAATCAAGTTTTTAAAATATCAAAATTTGGGGCACATGTGCCAAGTACCTTGTTTTTTGAGAACCATGATGACCAGAGAGGAGTAGGTGCTAGTACTTGGATGGATGACACCTCCTACAAAGAGCTCTTGGACAATATGTTTTATTTCAATATTTTGGTAAAAAATATGGTGATATAGGTGCAAATTGGGAGGTAGATTAGTAAGGAGCAATGGGATATCATGATCGTTCTAGAGGGTGGTAGTCAATGGAGAAGTTCAAATACCTATTGGTGTTTTTCCGAAACTAATTTCAAGTCTATATGAATGGGTTGAGTTGCATACTAAAAGGCTTGAATAATATAGAATTATGCAATAATGACTAAATGACCCTTTTTTAAGATATCTTTCATACACTAGGAGCTAACTATTTTTGGAGAGCTTGCTTTGAGACCATTGAGAGTGTGGGAAATCCATGGGGATGGGGCCTAATGTTCTCAACCATTTAGCATCCAAAAGAAATATTATAGCCACCCATTTCAATGGTGAACATGTTATTTTCTAGGGAATAATCACCCATTTGAAGTTTCACATGTTCACACTGACCACCACATTTCATAGATCCCCCACTAGAAATCATAATTTGAAAGTTGTTGACAACATGGATATAACAATGTGCTTCTTGTGAAATGTAGTGATGAATGAAATTATGGGTGGTAACACTATTGATTTAGATAATGACCTTCTGATGCTTGATATAGATTATATGTAATTGAGGGACTTATAACCCACTTGATTCACCAACACAGATACTTTGTATAATTCAAATATGACCTCTATTCTCAGTATTGTGTAGATATATTAGTCTTTATAATTTAGTTCCAGGGTTTTTCTATTCAATGCAGTTATGAGTGCAACTTCTCTACAACACCTCTCTAGCAACTATTCTTCTAAAGGCATGTGAGGATGGTATGTTTGTTGGAATCAAGGCTTGAGTTCTTTCATGTAGGTTGGTTCAGGAAAAAATTATATTAGTATGTGCAAGTTCAAATGAGTTCCTAATAAGATCTGTGTACAACAAGTTGAATGTATACACCCTTGTGATGAAATATTAGACTCAACACTTCAATAAACATGTTATTCACCATGAAAAATAGACAAGGAACTTTATAATCCTTCAAAATATATTCCAGCCAAAGTTCAGATGCAACAACTTATTCAACATAGAGAAATCACATGTATGATGTACTCAACAAAATAAGAGGCAGTTCTTTCAAATATATTTGATAATATTCCTATTTCCCATTAAACATAAAAATTGTATGCCTACACAACATACAAGATGGGAATGTTCTTCCCATTAATGATTGGAATTTGATTAGATGCTTCTTGTTGAATAAGAATATACAACACCCATTCACATTGCCAAAAATTTCATTCTGAATAGATTCTTTAGTCTATTCTTTAATCTATATTTCTAAAGGGTACAAATTTTGCATGTAATTGGAAATCATGGTATCCTCATCTAAATTTTTTAATGCTAAAAGTTTATCAATTGTGGCAATAGGTTGAGTAGTAGCTCCAAATATTTCATCTTCCTCCACCAGATCAATCCAAAAAAACTTTGTAGCTTTTAGAAAAGGCTTAGATGGGGGGTATTAAATGAGTTTCTTAAGATATTTTCCATGAATGATGTTCATGTTTCTTGATCTTAAACTAATGTAGGCACCAATTATTGCCAAGAAAGGCCTACCAAGGATCAAATGGTAGCCACCTAGTTCAAATTTTGTTTGCATCACCATGAATTCTACATAGTACTTCCAAAAGTATATTGAGACTACAATGTCATACAACACTCCTTATGTATTTATAGTAGGTCTATCATCCATTTGGAGAACATTAAGGGTTTGTTTCACTAGCAGTTGAAGCTTCAACTTTTCCATGGTATATTTATGTGTGACATTAATGGATGCTCCTAAGTCAATCAAAGTGTTATGTATCAACTAATTAGTGATTTGGATGCACACTATAGGGATGCATGGATCATAATACTTTAAAGTAATGACCTTCTCCATCATAAGATCAACGATGACCTATGACCTGGATGGTCTATGGATATTTATTTTTCCTCTATAGTTTATTTAGGTATATTTCTCTAAAAATATTGTTGTATAAAGTAACATCCTTTATTACTTGAATTAGAGGAATTTTGACAGAGGTTGTGAAGTTATCCTAACATGTCAAAATCTAGCTTTGGAATTGTGTTAATATATCCTAATATTTCAGCAAAAGGTGGAAAATATTTTGGTTTTCCTTGTTCTTATTAAAGAGAATGTTTTTGTGGCTAATATTGAAGGAATTAAGGTGATTAATATAGTAGGCCTTCTTAAGTTGGTTCAGTGATGATGGGTATCACAGGATTTTCCAACATCCTCCCTGAATGAAGTTGAAGTTAATTATAGTCGGTAGATTCTATAGAGTGGGTAGGAAGAGTAATCATCTCTTTGTTGCATAATGTCTTAATCAATTTATTAATGTTTGGATTTGGTACAGGTTGGATAGGAAATGGTGATTGCCTTTGAGGCTAGGAATTGTTATTATACTAAGGAGTTGGTAGAAATGTGTGTTCCTCATGTTATGGCTACCCCTTTCTAAGGCCTATAGGGTTTATGGGGAGAAAACCACTAGGTTTGTTGATGTTAAAATTTTGGTTGTCTCCCTTGCGGTTTTGTATATTTCCATGGATGTGGAGATGGGACTTGATTTAGACAAGGATAAGTAGTGGGATAATACTAGTTTGTAGAAGATTCATTTGATTACCCCATACAAACTGAAATACTAAGAATGTTCATAAGGAAAACCTTGAGGAATTTGTTTAGGTGGTCCTTACCTTGTTTGGTTGATGATGCAAACTTTCTCGTTATTTTCCTCAACTCCTTCATTTTGGGCCTTCCAACCAGGAAATTGGGGGCACTTGCCCATGTTATCATTTTATGTACACTTTTTGTATATTTCCACAAAATACAATGGGAATTCACAGTGAGTGTTCTGTTTGGTACATTTTGGATAGAAAATTGACATATCCTTTTTTGCCTCTTCTTCCTTCTTTTTCATTTGAATACTATCAAATTGCATTGATAATGAATTCAAAGTATTTTCCTTCATAGCCTCCAATAAATTACTAATATCCATCCTAGTTAGTCTAGCTATAGGTTTTGAAGTTTGTGTAACAACTCCTCTTAATCCCTTATTCTTTGTTATAAAAACTCTTGAATAGTTTTTTAAAATATCCCTTATCTCATCATAAGAGCACTTGGAGATGTCTCCAGTTGTAGTCAAATTTAAAGATTCTATCCATTCATATATTACTCCTCTTAGGAGTACTATTTTAAAGGATTTTCCATCTATTTTGTAGTTGGTGTACCTCTTATAGGTGAACTGAAACGTCTCAGTATAGTCCTCCAAGGACTCATATTCTCCATGAGTCATATGAAATATTTCATATGTGATGTCTCTTTCCTTACAATATTCTTGGAACTTCCTTGTGAATAGGTCCTTCATTTTCTCCCATGTGTGGATATTATTTCCATCAAAGCCCATGAAACCTTAGAGTGCTACCTCCTTTAGAGTAGGCGGAAATGGTTTAATATTCTTAGAATTATTCTTGTAGTTATAGGTTCTACAAAGGACCTCAAATTCAAAGAGGAAAGTGGTAGGGTCCTCTATAGCCATCCCATGGAAATGAGGAAGGATAGGTGGGATTATATTTTTCGTCTTCACTTCATCTTTCATTTCTAGAATGGGAAACTCAAACACCATTGTTTCCCCTTCTTTGATCTTGTTTATACCATAAAAAATAGAGAAAGAAGCCCCAAAGAGGAGAATGAAGAAGACTCAAAGTAATATGATACCTTGAAAAATCATTTTAATCCTTTAGAAGTATCACTTGAAATTTCCACAATAATTTGTCTAGAATCCTTTAAGAAATTCTTCATTTTTTGCTTCTTGGTTTCCATCAGCTAACTCAAGGATTCCCTCTTCTTCTCACTTGTTATTCTCTACTTGACCTACAAAGGGTTATAAAGTTTTGGAAAAAAAATGCCTAACTTATCTCTATGATGATGTATGCATTCTTCTCAAAAAATTATATTGAATGCATAGAAAAATGAAACTACAAAGGGAACCACTCAGGAACGCAGGTTCTTTCTTCCTTCATAGGATAGTCTCAATTTAGCATTGTTTTCTTCCGTGAATATTTTATCACTTCCCCAACAAAGACACCAAAAAGTGGTGAGGTAAAGAATTACAACAATATTAATATATTGAATTGCATAATCCTTACTTAAATAATTGATCATGGAGAATAGGCTTGTGAAGTACTATGCATTGTCTACGCAATCCTCAGGGTTTCTAATGTTGTTGAATGAATTTTGCATAGTTAATTCTAAGTATTATAGACTAAATGTTTCTAAATGAAACTACTATAACTATCCTACTCTAGAAAGGGCTCATGTGTTGAGTAGCGTGACTAACAAAAGTCATAGAATGCTCCTTGGATCTTCAGGATAAAAGCTACAAAACCCTTCATGCTATAGAATTTGGACATGCTACTTGAAAGTAAAGTACCACTGAAAAATACAACTAGTTATTGCAGGAAAGGAAACAAACCATTGAAGAAAACAAATTTATCATGGCATGTTGGTGAAAGAATATTTAACACAACAAATAAGAAATTTAACTAGTAAAATGAAACACAACACAATTCTTCAACTACCCACATAACATGAAATACTGAACTAAGGAATTGAAAAATAATTTTCTACAAAATAGAAATTCAAATGCAAATTATACACAAGGAAATGAGTTCAAAGAAAAACCCTCTTCAAGTGGACCTTGAATTGAAGAGGACTAATGAACCCATGTAGTAGGATTTAACTTAATGTGGGAAATAACAATTTTATTCATTAATGGAAGATGTCTTTGATTACAACTTCTAATATGCAAATTCTAGTTCTAACCCTCACTATGAAAGATACACAGTCTATCCTAAATCAAGCTACACATGAGTGTATTTATAATGAGGAGTCCATGGATCCATCAAGGATACTAAGCAATCCCAAAACTTGGCCCAACTAACCTTCTGCGAAAATTCACCATCTTCTTTACACCATGTCTCTATTGTTTTGGTGGGTTGTGGTGGAAACAAATTCTTGGGAAAACTATTCTTCTTTATTGTTTGAATTGATGGGCTACTATAGAGAATTTGTAGGTCCATTGTCCTCTTTGATTGGCATAATATATTCATTGCTATAGAGATCACATGTCCATTTTCCTCTTTGATCAAGCTAGAGAACTTCTTGAAAAAGTGTATGCAGAGGTCCATTATTCTTCTTGGTTAGGCTAAGGTAATGGGTAAAATATATGTGACCTATTATCTATTACATGGTTTCCTCCTATCATATAAGCTTTTTAGTAATTTTATGAGTGTATCAAGGGTTGTGGAATTGCAATGATTCTACATCCTATTCATCCTTTTTAGTTGATAGCGTGAAAATACACACATATGTGTTGATTGAAGACATTAGATGTTGATAAAAAAAAGTAAATGATCATTCTACAACATATACTAGAAAGGACAAATATCATTGATATTTCATTAGGAAACCTATTAATAACACATATTCATAAGAATACTTGAAAACTTATACATTTCGACATGGAAAGCCATAAATTATTGTCAATATAATTATTTTCAAGTAATTGATAAAAAAATTTAAGGCTTTAAATCGTGGTCAGTTCAATAGATATTGGTTTTAAAGGTGGCAATGTTCAAGGTTTCAAGGGGAAGATTGGCCATAAACGATGAGTAAAATAGGCCAATTATGAGGCTCATCAATTCACTCCATGATTCATTTGATAGAATTGAGTTGGAATGAGAGCCACATGTTCTTGTTGTACTACAAACCCATGAACACATTAACTCCCTTATGCCAATCTCACAATTCCACGATGTGTCTTACAATGTCAATGTTGCAATTTTCATTCATTGCATTGCTTTGCTAGATTGTTTGCTCAAACTCAAACTGTCATTTTTTCTACTTAATCCTTCCATTAATATTTCCACACTATGCTTCACCAACATCTTTAAAACAACACTTTATCCCTTTGTTAAATTCACCAAGCTCACATAGGACAAAACATCCTAGTGAAGAGTGCAATGTGTCATGGTGACTCAAGCCAAAATTATTGATGCATATGAAAAACAACATGCACATGACACTAGGGACAAAAATATTAGTCAAGAGGAAGAGCAGATAGAATGTCAGAACCTTAGAGTCACAGGGTGGGGGGGTCTCCTTCCTTCACCCAATTCTATACCTAGTTGAGACCCAGAGCCTCTTTTCCAAAGGAGAATATAAACTAGAAACTAAAAATGTCAAGGGAGGACATCCTTCTCACATATTAAACACACATGCCTTACCATAATGAGCATTCCTACAATTCATAAGTCTTCTCACAAGTGGAGATGGAGCAACAATGAAATGATGAGATTTGAAAATAAATCCCCCACATTTATATTACAACATCCCAATTACAATCCAACACCTAGATTGGCTTGTGCATAATATAGAGAGGTTTGATGGTAAAGTATGTGGGAAAATGTAATTATATCAAATATCCAAACCTCTTGTAGGATTATTTTACGATATGAGAAAAATTGGGTTGTTGGGGGGAGGATTTGATTCAAAATGATCTTAGGATGATCATTGAGTCTCCCACCATTATGGTCTCATGATCCCCTTGTTCTATGAGAAGCAAGAGGCCTTTGAAGATCCCAATCCCCCAAGTGAAGCTAGTTTCCTGATTTCTTTTGGAGCCTATGATGACTCCCCCTACACCTACCACCCCAATCTAATAATCCTTGTCACTAATAAATATATCGTTATGTACATAATGCCCATTAATATGAAATATGAAAAAAATCATTTAAAAAAATAATAAATTATGAAAAACTACACAATATTTTTTCTATTTTTCTATTGGAAATTATCTATAGAATATCAATCTCAATCATATGTATTAATAGAAAAATATATGTATTTATATTTTTTAACTATACCTTGATTGTATAATATTAAAATGTTGTGGTTATTCTATCTTGATTGTAGTAAGGTATAGATAATAACATTTCCATTAATTTTACCTTGAAATAATCCATGGACACAAATTTGTATATGAAATCTGTAATGATATATAGAACTCTCTAATGATAAGTGCATAAGATATAGTAGGATGAGGTACATAATTACAACATTATAAGAATATCACCACCAATAGGTCTCCCAATTATTGATTCTTCCATGAAGTTTCTAAACAACTTAAAACAAAGGTGGAGCAGGGTGTGGGTGCATGCCTCTAGTATTTATAATAGACTATGTGGGGTGGGATCCTTGTGATATGATGGAATCCTACTTAATTTGGTATTTGTTTTTTTCTCAAGGGATGGAAAATAGCATGAATTTCACCAACATCTACATGTATTTTTTTTGTTGATTAAGTTTTGACTATCATTGGAACCTAGTGGTTGTTAGGTGTCCAAGTGATTTATTCTTCGATGAAGTACCTAAATAAATTTTTGATAAAAAAAGCGGTGGCGGTGGGGTGGGGTGGGGTTCTTCTAGTAATTATAATATACCATCTAGAGTAGGGCCCTTGCTATGTCATGGAATCCTCCTTGATAAGACTATTTGTATCTCGTATATAATCCTCGACTGTGGTGCCCTTCTTGGAGATCACTACATATCGATATGTCTATCATGGATGATAAATCACCCCTTACTCGAGGGATTTTTTCGATTTCCTTGGTCCAGTATTAGAGGCACTCGTTCGAATCCAGCTCGTCACACCTGGCTCACGAATAAATATGATCCTTGTAATGTCATGGAATCCTCCTAGATAAGACTATTGAAATTTTTTTTTTCTAGGAATTGATAAATATAATGAACTACACCAACATATATGTGGATCTTATTTATCAACTAAATTTTGAAGATCCTTGAAAACTAGAAGTCACTAGGTTTCCAAGTGATTATTCCATGAAGGGTCTAAATAGCCTTAAAAAAAAGGTGGAATGGAGGAGAGAATGCATCTCATAATTGTAATATACTATGTGGAGTGGTGTATTTCCCTTATTTTATATCAAATCCTTTATCATTCAACCATTCAACTAGTACTTTAAACAAGTGTAAATATCATGTAGCAACCAATACATGAGTTCTTCACTCTCATCACTTGGATTGTTATCAAATATGATTGTAGGCCGGTTGAATACAATGATGGGATACTAAATTGGCATATGTTGAGTCTCGGAATTGTCGCATTTTCATCCTCTTTCCCTTTCACCATTCTTCACATTTATCCATATTCTACCACTCCATAAACCATTCATTAATACCATTTTCATAATTAAATATGGGTTTAACCTTATTATTTTCCAAATCATTTATTTTAGTATTAAAAGGGAATTTGTGATTAAATATTAGAAAATTGGCATGTTTTCATATATATCTCAAAAATGTGTGAGCTTTATCATGTGTAGGAATATGTGAAGGATTAATTCAAAAAGAATTCTCGAATACTTCCTCCACCATTTCAAGATTTGAGGAGATAATTCAAAGCCTATTCTAAGGAGAAGATCATGGAGATTTGGTTGTCATATCTTATCCAAGATATACAAGAGATATGTTTGAGGATTTGAAGGGATTATATTTTGTAATAATGGGAAATGGGTTGAGAGAAAAGTGGATCTATAATTATGAGATGTTTATCTCCTTTTCAAATATCTCATGTATAAAAGAGAGTGCCCTCTCTTCATGAGAGGGAAGAGAATTATTATTATGTAGATTAAGGGATTTGTTATGGGTTAGGTTCTTGAGGAGAATTGTTATGATGTAGATTGGATTCATGAAGAGACTCCTTTTGTAAACCTACCTGTTGAATATTAATGTAAGTTTGGATTCAGTGATTTTGTCTCTCTCAGAAGTTATCATCTGTTGATCCAAAAGCTTCCATGTTGGCATCAACAAGGGCCATCGATCCAACTTGGTAAGCTTATTGTAAATTGTTAGTGTAGATTTTCATTTCATGTACTTGTTATTTTGATTTCATGTTATTTTGTTTGATTTCACTCTTCGAATTTGTTGCAAAGTGTGGTAATGCAGGAACATTTGGATCTCCATATTTCACTAGTTCATATTTTCCTTTCATGAGCCATCAATGGACAGGTCCATCACCTGAGCAAGATTTTTTGCTTGTTTAAGAGTTTTTCTTTCCATCTTTTGAGTTGTGTGAAGATTGTTATTTTTAAGAGTGTGTTGGTTTCTAAATGGTTTTCTTATCCAATCTATAATAAACAGACATAGGAACTTATCTGTTATCGGTGCATATAGTGCATCAACTCTACTTATTATGAATCTCAGTTGATAATTTATGTTTGGTAATATATTATGCATATAATTGCACCAACAACATATATTGCTCATCATGTATAGCCAATTACCTTCCCAAAAGTTAGAATTATGTCCATTATTAAGCTCGATATTTACTAATCTGGCTCATTTTGTAGCCAATAATAGTTTCTTGATTAATTACTCACAATGGTTATTTTTTTTGTTGCATTTTGAGTGTATGAATATTCTTGAGTTTTCCTTTATGTTAATGAGTAGGGAGTAATGATGTGTTTTCTGACGAGTTTCATTTCTATAGTATTAATCACTATTGTTGTATAAAGTTATTTTGATTGTTTTTCCCAACATTTGGTCTTATCATTGGCAACTATCCTAGTTACATCAAGGAGAAATGACAAGTTGGAAACTACACTCCTCCTATTATGTAGCATGTACATGTTCATCAATTCAATAAGGATGACATTGCACCCATTGGTAGAAAAATAGGGCACACAAGGTTGACTTTCTTATATGGCCCACAAAAAGAGACAAACGGGGCTACAAAAGTGCACACTTCACAACACTCCAACCCAAGAAGATGGGGAATGGCCACACACCCTGTTGTAACAAATATTGAAATTTTAGCTTTTGGTAACTTAGGAGAGAAAAAAATTCATAGTGTTTAACTATCGAAACTGTAGATGTGAGAAAACGACCATTTATCTGTCACACGCATGACTGAATGTTCTCTACCTATCATCTTTAGTCAAATAACGCCGAAATCAACCCCAAATACCACAACAGTATAACAGTCACAAGCCAACTCACAAAAAATACGAAGACAGGGTTCACGTGAGAATCACAGAAATGTACCATATGTTCGAGCGTTGAGTCACAAGGAGAATGAATGGAAGCATTGGCAGTGGAATGACCGCATACACCGAGCATTAAGCCACATGGAGAAAAATCTCACAAGTCCGGGTTTTTTTCCGTTGGGGATTTGGCCAACGTAGATATTTTAATAACTACAGCCTCGATCCCCAAATTCACTAAAGTATTAAAGGATAAGCCGAGTCAAATAAAGATTAAGAAAGATTAACATTAATAAATCTCATCACAATTTCACGATTCGAGATTTCTCATGTCAATTATTATCGAAGTCCCGACACTTAAATCCATGAAAGGTAAAAGATTAATTGCTAATTGTGATTAATTAAGAGATTAAAACAAATGATTATCGTCTAACTAATCCCATCGTGATTTCGTGATTCGGGATTCCTTGCATGTCATAACTCTTGAGGACATGATCCCTAAAACCCGAAGGCCCGAAAGAGTGCAATGTAAAAGCAAAAATCTATTTTGGGGATTTGGCCAATGTGGAGATTTTAATAACCACTGCTTGGTTTCCCCGAATCCTGAAAACCCGAAATCGGGACTCCAGTCATATGCAAAACTGCTTTAGAAAAACGCAATTTTCTCAGCCATGTAGAGGTCGTTTTTCGCATTCGAATAGTCAATAAACATACACAAATTCTAATATTTCCATTGGTGTCTTCATAATTTCATTTTGAGCTTGGTAAGGCAGTCAAAAGTCCCCCGCAATATGAGGTTCATTTTCAGAAATGTGGCAGTTTTTACTGTGCTGAGTCATCATTTTTAAATGAGGATTCTGAGCAATTGGAGTATCATTTTGAGAAACGGTCAGAGGATTGTGTGCCTAACACATCATATATCATTAGCCTCTTTAATTTTTCCTACAGGTTTCACAAATTGGGAGAATTGAATCCATCTCCGAGCCCTAATTTTCGGATTTCATATTTTCCTGTTTTGACACATGTTTGTTAAGTGCAGATTTAGGGAAAATGAAAAGGGGTCTCAGGGAAATGAGAGAGGTGTTTGCTCAGAATAAATAGATTCACAAAAGACTCTTCCAGTTTATACATATCTGTAGCGATTCGAGAGATACAGAGCCATAATTGTAGCCCTAGTTTTCAACAGTTTGGCCCATTTTCTATGGCAGAAAGTTTCAAGAATTGGTTGTAACTGTTGTTATCTTTTAGATTAGAGAGGATTTCGACCTCAATAGATATAGGAGGCATATTTGTAAAAAGAAAAAGAGGGGGGGGAAAGACACACAGGAGTGGTACTCCTGGGTTGTAGCTTTCATTTTCAGTTTAATATAAGATTGCAGAAGCATGTTTTATCCATATCAGAGATTCTTGTGTTGTTGCTTGCAGAGTTTGTCCATTTTCTTAGTTTCAATATCACTCCATATATCTTTTCTTCTTGATTTGTAATTGTTTTGTAATAGAATTCATCCTCTGTTAGATGCTCTGTTGCATAATGGTTATAGGTTGTTTCTTGCAGAGATCAAGGTTCATAATTCATCCTTTGCTAGATGCTCTGTCCCAACCATCTCTTTCCATTGATTTGTGCTTGGAATTCACTCATCGCTAAGTGCTCCTTGTGTATTGATATGTTTTCTTTTTATTATGTTGCCATACTTTTATAAATCCTTCTCTTTGTAATAAGATTCTATCTCGCCTCTACTCCATGGATTTCCATTGCCGAAACACTCTTTCTATTTGCTTGATCATTTGACTCCATCCCCAATGTAATACATCTTGGTCCAACCCATCAACCCTAAAAACCTCAAAAATTTCTGTTACCCACATATTTGCCCGTTGTTAAGCTTATTGGATATCCTATCGTGACATATATTCGAGAGATCCCTCTCAGGTTGGAAGGGGCAACTTCTAATCAAAAGTGGTTTGTGGTTATCTCAGAATTTACCTGCACGCAACCCAAATCAAGTTCTGAGTGATAACTTGTTTTTTCATTTAAAATGTGTTAAGGCTTGGCTCTATTACAGCCTAGAACCAACTCTTGTGACAACACACCCCACAACAACCCATCAAATAAGTTGACCATGAGGAAGAGTTTCTTTATGAATTCTTTGAAAAACCATCCATTCCAACACTAAAGAAATATCAAACACCCTATAATCCCATTCCTCAACAAGCCACCATAATTGATGAAGAGGAAGTTAGCAATTTTATTGGTAAGATTATTAATAAAAGCTTGGAGTTCCTTAGCATGAATCCAAGTATTATTTAATATAAATATGTTCATATACATCTCAATTTAGGGTACACAATGATAGGTTTTGAAATTGCATATAGTTAGGGTTAAAGTGTAGCAAATTGGATTTTGTACTTTTGAAATTGTTGGTGGAATAAATATTGTTTTCTTACTAGAAAATTTAATTTAAAAAAAGGATTTACCAGTTCTATTCAAGAATGGCCTACTTGAAGAGGTTGTTGGTGAATGCACCTTAATGTGTGTTTTTTCATTTGCATATGTATTTACGTGTGTTGTCATTTTCAATTATGTAGCTACCAAATTTATGTCGTGATTATCTTATTCTCTAGCATACCATGAACCTGTGGTTGGAAGAGGAGTAATTTTTGTGGTTCAACATGCGATAGGTTAGGTTTATTTCTTAGCATTGAATTTATTCATCAAGTCATTAGTTTCTTTTCTATATCATTAAATTATAAAGGCTTTGTTTTATTTTCAATAGCATAGTTTTAGTTTTTCATAGTTATATGGTTTTGCAAGCACCAACCAATGAACCAAAAGGCATTGTATGCTTAGATGATTTTTTTTGTAGAACACTAGAACTATCTTGTAGGTATGATTCATATAAACATAATATAGTTTCCATTCCTTAAACAGAAAAATACATAATCTATTTTGTATCTCTTTTACCCTTGACGGTTGCATAAATTTGACATGGCACTTATATACTACCTTTGTCTACCCATAAATATGTGGGTGAATGGAAACAGATCTCTTTAATTTGGTATCCAAGTTCTCTCATTATGAAGTCCAAAATACACTAAGAAATCTAGTATCTCTATAAAAAATGATGCTCCTTGGTATCCTAAAGTGAAGCCAGACCCTTTCAAAGAACAAGCTTGCAACTTCTTATCCTTCGATGGTCTTATTACAAGCCATCACAACACACATATTGTTGAACATGTCTACTACCACATACATCTAGGCATGCCCTCTTATTTTCCTTGAAAAAACACCAACAAATTCCATAGATGTGATTTCACATGGCCTTGTAAGGACTAGAAGTGTATTATATAGTCCTTACATCCTGGTACAATATAAAGTACAACCTTTGATAAATAAAGTTTCTTTTTCTTTCATCTTAGGCCAAAAAACATACTTCAACAACTTATTCATAGTCTTCCCAACACAAAAATAGCTAGCAATATTAGAGGCATTAACCTCACTTATTTGTTGTACTCTTTCTTCCTTTGGTAAAAAACTATTCCCTATATTATAGAGTAATATATCTTGGAGATGGTAATGAACAAATCTTTGTACTTTTTTATCCTTTCAACTACTAATAGACCTCGAATTGTTCTTATTGCACATACTCCTATCTATATGCTTCATTGGTGAATGGATGCATGTGCATAATGGCTCCCAAAGTTGTAATTTTTGGTGCTAGTGACCCAAGTACAAATTAACCAACTTGTTTGGTGTGCCCTTCTTATATTTAACCACTCATAAAGACTTTTCTTTGTCTTGAAGGTTATATTCCAAGTGTCTTCTTCCTTGATACATAATTGATGATGTCCAAATTTAAAATCAATCTTTAAGGTTATATTCCAAGTGTCTTCTTCCTTGATACATAATTGATGATATCCAAATTTAAAATCAATCTTGGTGAAGTAATTTACACATTGTAATTGATCTAACAAGTCATTTATCCAGAGCAAATGGTACGATTTGTGAGAGTGATTTTGTTTATATATATGTATTCAATGCATATTCTCCAAGTCCCATCCTTATTTGGAACTAATATGACCAATGAACCGAATGGTGATGTACTTGGCGTAATAGATCCTTACTCTAACAATTCTTGCAATTGCTTCTTCACTTCATTTGACTCAAGTACGGATTGTTTATACAATTCTATATTTGGTAAAGGAGAGTCCATTGGTAAATGTATCTCATGCTACACTTCCCTCTTGGCTGGAATTCTTTTTGGATCTTGGAACACTTGTCTGTATTCCTACAAAATCTCTTCCAATTGGTGCTCCTATTATTTTGTACATCCTTCAAAGGATCCCTTCACACTTGCGAAAGTGGTGTCTGTTTGGTTAGATATCAAGAAAATAAGCATATAATTCTAAGTCGAGATGATTAATCTCATAACTTGGAGTGCACTCATCAAAGAGATCATAGACTTCCCCCTCCATGCATTGATAAAGTATGTATCATCCTTGATTAGGTGGTACTAGTAGGTGCTTCTCATGAAGATAGCATCCATCATATACATATAGGGGCTACCAAACACTACACCACAAACATCAATAGGTTCCACATTGACTTCTATTGCATCAATTGAAAATATAACATTATACTACTGGGAAAATTTTAGGTCTACATCCTTGTTCACCCAACCCAAATGATATGGATGAGGATTGCATTTTTACACCAATTTTACTTACTAGGTCCTCTACAATGAATTTCACATGTGAACCAGAATTGAACAGAGCATCTACCTTATTCTTCTTCATCTAAATATTGATATGGAATAGATTTTTCATTTCCTTCTCCTCTTTGGGATGGAGGCTACTCAAGTTCATCTCCTTATACAATGTTGCATAGAAAATATTTTCATCAACATTTGATATTTTTTCTATTTTTCTTCTCACTTCCATTAGAAGATCCTCTTTCATAGAATTATCATGCTTGTAGCTCCTAGGATTCAACTCTAGATGTAGTTTCCAACATTTTTCTTTTGTGTGGCCATTAATGTTGCAATGGTCATAATGATTATTAGGTTCCTTTCAAACATGTGCAATAATGTCAATGTTTTTATTTTTTCCTTTTCCCTTTTTCTTCTTACCCTTATTAGAATCTCCATGTTCATTAGTATGATTCAAACCATTTAGTTTCCCCATTTTGATCTTACAAGGTTTCAATGTATTGGACCTATACACAAGCCCCATATATGGTCTTGTGCTTAAATAGCATAACTTGATTTCTTATATGATTGTGAAGACTAACTAGGTAATTGATGACCACATATAGGTCCTGAGGAGTTATTCCCAACTAAATATACTACTTTTAGAACTATGTAATGTACTCTTGTACACTTTGTCATTTCCTTTATCAATAATAGTGCCACCAAATATTCTAGTCCTATTTGAACTATGATAGGGTAAAACTAGGATTCAAGTAGGTCTTTATATACCTACCACCTAGCTACTACTGAGTATCCACATAGCCTAAGGGCCTCAATGTAGCTCTCCCACCAATTATGTGCATGGACTTCTATCTTCGATCAAGAAAAAAATATTTTCTACTCCTATTATACATTAAGAACAATGGAATATACTTCTTGTTGTTGCAACCAATGATTCAATTTGGGTATATCTATCTCACCTTCATAGGGATTTATCTTGACCTATGATTCCATTTTAAACATGTGTTGAAAAGATTGGTTACTGGACTCACTTTTTCGAGATTCAGTTCTTCCTTCTCTTTCCTTAAATCCTCATGTTTTTCTAGTTTCTCATGAGATTTGGGCTTCTCCAAAAAGGGGTTGATAATATTCTCAAGAGTGGCCATAAGTGTGACCATGCTTTTGGAAATATTAGCTACTTGATATTCCAACCTTGTGAATCTCCTTTCCCCTTCATCTATGGTTCCTTTTAGGTGATCTTCTTCTATTTTTTTGGATTGTAGTTTTTTCTTGGCCCTTCTTGTGGCGATCTTGGGAAAATCGATCGATATGGGAAAACCAACGTTCAATGAAGGTATATTCCTTATATCTTTTAATATTATGGAGATTATAATACATATTACAAAGGTTTATAATCTTACCGTGAATATATGAGACATTGTAGTCTTCTATATTCCTATATAATATGATTTTATCTATCTATATTATTTGCATCTCCTCCACACTCTTGCTCATACTATGGAATAATTGATGACTGGTGAAAAAGTGAACCATTTTCCCTCATTTTGCTAAGTTTTCAATAACTAGAATTAGAATTGTGTTTAGGGTTTAGAAATCCTCTTGGAATATCAATGACTCTTCTATAATTATATAGTGGAATCCCCCACATTACTAACTCCCCATATTTGAATTATGGTGAATTGACATGGTTGCCACTTGGACATGTGGGGAATATTTGCACCATTACCTTGTTGAGGCAATAAATTTTGCATACAAACCTTTTTTTTAGTTGAATAATAGCTTGTTGGAAAGGTCCCAGTGAGAAAAACAATTTCAACCTTGGGTGAGGAAAGGATGTGGCAACCCTCATCCAACACCAATCTAAAAACACATTTTTTAGGCCCCCAAAAATGCATTGGAAGTTGATGGCCAAATTTGAAAAAGTAAACACCATTATGAGATGTCCCAAATTTTAATCTCTCACATATAGAGCATTAATAAACTCATATGGTACCTATGTATATCCATTTCGGATTAAGATAGATAAGGGTTTGAATTATTTTGGTTTGAAAGAGGTTGAAGTTATAACAAGATATGATTCCAAGGGGATTTGTGTGGATTAGATGGCATGCATTTGTCATTCCAACTGTGTCCCTAATCATGTAGATGGATTGAGAGAAAACATAGAGGTTGAACAAAAAGGGGGTGTTTTCCACCCATTGCAAGAAAATTTAAACAATCTTAACGATTTTGAAGATCTTGGTTTCCTTGGAAACAATTTTATAACTATAAATGACAATAAGTGAGAGAATTTGCTCTAAGAGAATGAAGAATACAAAGCTAATGAAGGGGGGAAATCCAAGGGTGTGAAATGCACTCATATCTCTAAGAGAGGTTGTTATACCAGTGCTTTTAAGTCTACTCCAGTGGCTACTAGAAAAAAATTAATTCACTTACCTACAAGTGGCAGCAAGAAAGTTTTAAATGGAAATGGAGGGGATGACAATGTGAATGAAAACCTCAAGAAACCATTTGAATATGACATTGATGTTGACCATAAGAGAAAGAATGCTACCAATACAAAGAAGGAGGTGCTCCCCATAGAGCATAAGGGCGAGGATGGGGAAAATTCTACTGAGGTTGAAATCATTGATGATTTAGCTACATTTTTTTCTTGTCTTACTCCTCTTCAAGGAAATAATATGAATTAAGGAGGCACTTCCTTGCATAGTCTACCTACCTTCGAGTATGATTTTGTTACCTTTAACCATAGATCATTCAACAAGGAGACTAAGAGGCTATAGATGTATAGAGTAAAGGAAAACTATACAAATTTAATATATGAGCATACAATGAAGTAGATTCTACGGGTATAAGAGATCCTTGTACTTGGAATATGGATGAAATTACATGTAAAATGTTGAAAGAAGTCATGAATGAACACGATGAAGAGAGAATATATTTGAGGGGGGGGGTAGTTGAATTAGAAATATTCTTGAACCTCGCACCATTGTTTACTCAACTGTTTACTATCCACGTTGTTAGTGATGAAATGGAAGACTCACCAGAGAGATCTTCTAGAGATGGATCTACACAAGAGAAATTGGTAACTGTTAGTAAAGTTGTGGTAGATAATTTTGAGTAAAGGATGAAATTAATTTTGGATTTGTGGGAAGTTTATTAATAGAGCCATTACATTTTCTCACCAAATTACTTCTCTCAAGAAACACTTTGGAACTCAATTGGACCATGCTTTATACTTCAAGGGGCATTACATGAAATTGTTTGTCACTAAGTTGAGAGCTATGAGTAGTTTCGAGAGACAAAAGGATGGTCTTGCTTCTAATTTTAGATTGAAGGAAATCAAGCGAGGGTGGAAAGGTCATTCAACACTTTCCATCACATGATGAATAATTGTGATATCTTAATTGAAATAAAATCAACATTTTTTCCTAAAGCTCATAATATATTGGAGGATATGGCTATACCTAGATGTCTCCATGATGGTTAGGTGTGTGACAAAGATGATTTTGAAACCAAGTTGTCTACATTCATTATGATCCTTAAAACTTAAAATTGAATCACAAAAAATATTATAAATGATCAACACTTTTTTCAATCCAAAACCCTAAAGTTATGTAAACAATGTACAAAGATCATTTTATGGAAGGATCAACTCATGTTCACTTGCCTCTTCGAGGGTGAAACCTCCCAAAGAGCTAAGATACGATACAATATACTCCAATATAGGATCCATAAGGAGGAATCCATCCTTTTTATAACTCACTAAAAAACCCTAACTATAACCAAATGCTAACTACCTAGTGGGCTTTCTTGAATGAGGCCACACTACATTTATTCCAGGCTAACTACCTATTGGGCCTTATTCAATAATAACAAACATAGTGGACCTACTACATCTTACATTGAATGACCACCACTATTATTACTCTAATGGACCCTTTGGCCTCCCATTACACCCTAGGGAGGATCCCGCCATTCTACCCCCCTTTGAAAAGTGTTTCCCTCAATGATTGTAGTGAGGATGTACAACCGTAAAATAGGGTGCAATGTACAAGTGTTGACAACCATGATGAAGTAGTCCAAAAAAATATGGTCCCATGTACATGTGCTAACTTTCATGTGTTGGAACATGCAATTCCTTTGTAACCTCACCTTGTCGGATTGTTTGG
>ML814467.1:100659-121052 GCA_009831015.1 Picea engelmannii | reverse complement strand
GGTTAATTATAATTAATTTGATTTTCATTTATAATTTTTTAATGTTGTTAAATTTATCTTATTAGTCCATGCTAAAGGCTTGGGACTATATTAATGAGTTTGTTATTGATTTGACATGCTAATATATTTCAAGTCTTATTGCTACCTTCACATATTTCAATATTTCAAATTAATTACATAATCAATAAACTTTGTTATAAGTACCATACCATCTGCTTTTAAACTATTCTTTTATTTAACATTAAATAAATAATATTAAAATTCATATATCTATATAAGCAATTCTAATTGGCATTCTTTATCTATATCATAATTATTAAAAGTCAAATCTAACATATATGGCAAACTTATCACACCACAATAAAGTATGTATCTCACTTATAGATCTTCGTATCCAAACGTGACTGGCCGATCCCAAGAAGCATATTATAGGCCGATCCCAAGAAGCATATTATAGGAAAGGAAATTGAAGAACATGGTACATGATAGTTGGCATTTAATGCAAGCTTGGTCGTCGTTGGAGTTAGAGTTTATTTAAAGTTTTAACACCAATTCCAATGAATTGGATAGGATAGTTTGTGTCCTCAACGCCAATTCCAATGAATACTAATTGCAATGAAATGGATAGGATAAAATTATGAAAGTTTGTGTCCTTATCATGAAAGTTTTTCCATGCAACATCTTGGGGTTTTATGACCCATTTAAAATATATTAGCTCGAGGGATGAGATTTTGTTAAACATTTAGATATTCCACGTACGATTTGGAGTTTTATGACCATTTAAAATATACTAGCCCGAAGAATGAGAAGTGTAATGTTTAATTAATGAAAACAAATATATATTTTTTGATAAAATAAAAATATTTGTTCATCCTAAAATTATACAAAATTTAGGTTTAATCCCAACTATATAAAATTTAGGTTTAATCCCAAAACTATAAGATAACCATATTAAAGTAAAAACATGGTAAGAAATCTTGTCCAATAGTGCTTATAGTGCTTATGACAAATCTATAAACTATGTGTTATCATGGAGCAACACGTCTTTCTCCATCCCTTGTGAGTCGATGTCAAATTCTTTGAATTCAAATTTTCTAAAGCTGTAGTTATCTGTGTTAATTTTTCTCATTTAAATAACAAAACCCCCCAAAAAAATTAATTTCTTTTAAGATTATGAAACTAGCCTATTTATTAGCATATTCTTCATGTTTCACCATAATCATCATCATCAATAATTATAGGGTGCCAACTATCATCTTCATTTCCAAATCTACTTGGTAGGGACTAAGCTGCCATGCAACCCTTGTTTATGAACATATTGTATTTGAATACATATATAAGATATCTAAAATTTAACATTGGTTTCACGGATGGAATGGGGTCGGAGAGTTGTGTTTTTCTCTATGGCTAGGGTTTTCCCTAGCTGCAGTTGTCGCCCAAAATCAGAAACTGTCGAAGCTAGGCTAAAGGTGTGTTGTTGGTCGATCTACCCTTTGTCGCTTCGAGGGTGCTATATCTGCATGTGCCATTTGGAGCTCTGAGGCTGGTGATCTTGTGGAGGCATTTCGTCAAGCATGGGATCTGTGGTTGAATCTACATTCATCGAGGGAGCCTTTGCGGACATGGTCAAAGTCTCCCATGGAGCTAAAGAGGAATGTTGCTGCGAATAGTCGTTTTGTGAAAAGGTTACACTCCATCCCCAATCTGGATATGGGGTTTACCTTGGCGAAATAAGATATGGGGTTTACTTTGGCAAAATAGGACACCATTATTTTGGAGAAAAGTTTAATAGGTAAATTCACAGGCCTTGGGCCTAGTCCTAAAAATGTTCAAGAACTCGTTTCTAAGAATTGTTTTTTTTCAAATCCAGTTTATTCAAGTTATTGTGGGAATGGCTTTTATGTGTTTTTATTTGGAAATACAGAGGATAGCGATTTAATATTCAGATTGGGTCCTTATTTCATGGATTCCAAGCGAATGTTCATTTCCCACTGGACTCTCAACTTTAATCCTGAAATGGAAAATTCTTCAACCCCTGTATGGATTAGACTACCACACATTACCCTCATTTTTTAGGGAGATGAGTCTTTTAAAGTTATTGGAGAAAAAGTGGGTTGTTATATAACCCATTTTGATCCAAAGAATAATATTCAACTCAATTTGGAGGGCTGGAGTCATCTTCAAGCCCTTGATTATGACCATGTTCCTTTTAAATGTAACTCTTTCCATGAGTATGAGCACTTTGCTAAAAGCTTCCCAAAATCTCAAGAAGCCCAACCTTCCTCTAAGTCGACTTCTCACGACAATGTTGAACAAGATTTTCAACAAGTTACACAAAGACATAAGAAATAATGACATAGGGGGACTCTTCCAAGCAACATGCCACAATCACAACCGTCTAATATCTCTAATAACAGGTTTGAATTTTTGGAATCTCAGGAAGAGGAGATAGAAGATCTGGTTGAGGATGATTCTTAGTGGATCAACTTAGAGTGCAATCCCAAGCCCTCGGCAAAATAACAAAAGAAGTCAGTAAATTTAGTTTCAAAAATTGGAGATGAGCCCTCATCTGAGGTTTGTGCAACTACATCAACAAATAATACATATACAATACCAAAGGCCACAACATCACCCATCATGTATGGAACTCCATTATGGGTCTCGACAACTCCCCACGCTCCTATTGGGGAGGAGGTTGGTGATGAAAAGGAGGATGAGGAAAATTCTAATTCTCCTTCTTTTGTAGATGTCCTATAAAAGGATTCATGTCACTCTCCTCCATTAACTAGAGGCAGGAAGTCTCATAAAGAGCACAAAGAGAAAGAATCAAAATCAAGTATCTTTTGAGGTTGTTAACCATACCTGGATGATTTTCTGCTCCGTTAGGGGCAAGTTTCACACTATAGTTAATTATGTGTTTTTTTTGCATTATCCTTTGTAATAAGTTTTTAAGAATCTATTATTACAAACCATAAGTGGTAAATTCTTGGAATCCTTTGTTGGGAACTCCTATATTTATGTAGATGGTTACCTTTGAAATATGCTCTATTTTGAGAAAAGCCAAAAATTCAGAGATTGTATTGAGTGTTAGCTTTGGCGTGACACATCTTTTTTTTATATAATACAATTTTAGTTTCTTAAAAAAAATGTCTAAAATTTAAAAGTTTTCACATATTTTTTTTGTTATGATGTGTAATATAAATTTTAGTATTAAAGTTAATATAAATGGTTATCAATTTATTATTATTATTATTATTTAAATTAGAGAGATTGCAACTTTTTTAATCCATTTAAATTAGCTTTTATAATCATTATTGATTATTTACCTTATTTACTATCCATGAATCATAAAAAAATATTTAAAATATTTTTTTATATAATTTTCTAAAAAAAAATATAATATAATCCTTTCAAAACTAAAACTTTGTTAGGATTTGAATAGTTATAATATATGGCAATATGAATTAAACCCTATAATGCTTTATGCATAATATGAAAATATGTAGTTTCAAGAATAGCACATATTCATATTACCTAACCATAACCATTTGTTTAGTAGTAATGGTAGATATAACTTATCCAAATTGACACATTAGATGTTTAGCACAATGGTTGAAGGCTTGGTGTAGCTAATGAAGTTGAGATATTTGTGTGAGGAGTTGGTATAACAACAAACACACCAACACTGGGCATGGTTTTATGGGTAACACCCTTAACATTAAAGTAATGTGTTTCCCTTATTTTATAATTCAATAGTCATAATGACATTAACATTATTTAATCATTGTGTAAGTGACGCAATATGCAAACTTTTAAATACATCTCAAGGAAACCAATTTCAATTAATCAAACTCCATCACTGTAGTCTTTATGGGTAGAATTTTGTGATGAATAAGGAGCGTAAAATAAAAGCAGAGCAATGAGGTGTATCAATTATTTATTTATTAAGAATTTATTTATTTATTTATTTTAATTGAAATAAGTAAATTATACTAAAAGAAAGTCACGATGGCATCATACAACATAATACAAATTAAAATGATAGAGTTTGAAAATAAATATTCAAAAGTTCTCAAAACTGTGAATAGTCCACTTATAAACTGAGTTTTTATAGTTTTTTCCATATAAATGAAAAATTTATAGTGATAAAGTTTAATAAAATGGCCTAAATTTTTGTTTTATTTTGCAAAACAAAAAAACTTGAGCTTTTAGTGGAAAACATGCCTACTATGGGCCTCTTGTTTGACATTTGCATCAAATTCCATAATTGCATTTTCAAATTCCATTTTCCCTTGATCTCGTTGAATTGTTTTGTCCTCCTTGATAATTACCTTGACATAGCCAATAGATACTTTGGGGAGGGAAGCCAAAGAGTGAGAGTTCCTTGCAAGACCCACAATCAATTCGTATTGCAATTATGATATGTAGTGAGTTTTTCAATTTTCTTACATTGTATGCTCATCCTTGCTTTCAATTCTACATTCTTAACTAACTAAGATTGAAGTTCTAAAGAATTATGTTATTAAGATCGAAGGTTTCTACCTGTAGATCATCGAGTTGGCATGTAATCCTTCACTAGGCCCGACAAAGATTTGCAATTCACAAGGAATGCAACAATTGGTGTGACGACGACCCTCCATTCTCAAGGAATTATCAAAACTAGATCCAATACCAAATGAAGGCCACCTATTGAAGTACTCACTACAAAGGGTAAGATAGACTGAAAACACCATGTTTCATTGAAGTCATGCGACAAAACAGATGAAGCTAATCCAAAGTTGATAGAGAAATGATATGAAAAGAGGCTGAAAAGAGCCATAAAAATCCCACCTCTACTAAGAAAAGTCATCTCGTCAATATTTAAGACTCTCCTCTTGCCGATCTAGGTGGTATGAGTAGAGGGTATAGGGGAAGAGGATGTAATTAAATCCCATCTCATCAAGATTAATGTGTTGTGTCACTTGTCCCTCATTTGCAACTGCATGCTAACTCTAATGTTTGGATTGAATAAATTCATGGGAGATAGACAAGGGAATACCACCCTCCCTTCCCCCATTTTACTTAACATACATTGATTCAACGAAGTTCCTTTGTTTTCCATGGAGCCTGCTTAATCATTTAAGGACATAAGGAAGGAATTAGAAGAACTCAACGGAGTTGAAACTCCTCATAAGCTCTTGAACTCTAGTGATCAATTTAGAGAGACTTGAGATCTATAGAAAAAGTGGATTTCTTATTTATTGAATAATGATTGAAGAATCTATGATAATTAGAAGATTTTGAATCTCCAACAATTTGTAGATGATCAATTCTTGATATAAAGCCAAAGCTTCTACTTAGCTTTTAGTGATTTCACCTCACTTTCACCTAAGCCCCAAATTCTAAATTTTCCTTGGATGTTGTAGACAATCCACTACACATGCCACTACACATGCCACCCTAGAAACACTTATTTTAATATTACACATACAAATAATATAATAAAGCACAAAATAATATAATAAAAAACTCCTTGGTATAAATTAGTGCATCCTCTCACCCGCTTAATCTTATATTTAATTAAAAGTTTTCCTTATCATTGTGATAGTAACATTTTCTTTTCTTAATTTCCATTTGGTTGGAAATTATGAGTATGATATTAATTTTACTTGAATGAGGTGATAAGAGACATTCATCCTTACCCACATTTCACAAACTTCATGATTAAGGGTTATCCATCTCTTAAAAACTTCATGATTGTGGTGTATAGATTGTTAATAACTAGTGGAGTCATGAGATGGTTTGTATAAACTATTTAAAATTATGAGAGACAAACATTCCATACAATTTATTTCATGGTTTTATCTATACTAATCAAGTTTCGTTCCGTTCATAAAATTCATTTTGACATTTCTAAAAAATAGATAACACTTACTAATAAAAAAAAAACATGATCCCTATAAATAATTCATCTTTTAGAATAAATCATTCAAATTATATACCATTGATATAGATCCATCTTAACTTGAGATCTTGTAAGAATAGAAAAACATCAAAAGACACATAGACATAATTTTGTCGGTGCTTAAAAAATAGGGGGTTAAGATGGATCTATATTGATTTATTTTATTGTAGATTTTTATAATTATTGTGATCTTTTTTTTTCTTCAATTTATTATTATTATGATTGACATTTTTAATTTTTAATCTTTATATTCTTAAATATTTTTTTCAATTTAATTTATTAACATCACAAACCATGACATATTTATTAGAGAATAAAATGCATCTCACTACTCTCAATGCAATAAAGTAGGTAGGTCCTCCAATACTCATGGGATTACATACAATTCTATAATGTATAGTTTTGAAATCAAAATGAAAGACAATGTATAATGGACTTTTCATAATAATATTGTCATTTATCAACACACTACATATAGGCATGTGCTACCATGTCAAAAGTAAAAATAAAATTTCAAACTTTTAGTGTACATATTTTTTTTCCGATGGAATACACATCTTGGGAAACCCTCCAACTACTTCCCCTCATTTTGAGTATGGTACATGAGGTAAATTGATCGGTTCTCTTTTTGGCAACCTGGCCGGTTGGGATATCGAGTGAGGTCCAATAATATCTATAGAGGAAACCAATCCAAGGACTTAACCCCGAGACCTCCTACTTGTAATTCACATCATTCAACCACTCAAACTAACCCACCGAAATTTAGTGAACATTTTATATTTAAAAAAAATACATTAAAATTTTATTAATCTTAATCATGAAGAAAAATATTTTTTTTTTCAAAATCTAACTTCTTTTTCTTTCTACTAATTTGCTCAGTTTTATATACTTTAATATTTTTTTAAGAATATTTATTCATTTCATTTATCTTAAAATGAAAACATTTTACATAACATTTTTTAAATAATGATGGGCAAATAACTTCTTGTAGAGGGTCATATTTTGCAATTAAAAACCAATTTATAAACAACTAAAACAAAAGTAAAATATTATACAAAATTAAAATTCAATTTTATTAAACTTTGAAGATAGTTTTATCACCTTAAGGTTAATATGTCTAACAATAAAACCTATAACATTGTTAATCCCTGCCCTTCGGGCTTAAGGTTAATATGTCTAACAATGAAACCTATAACATTATTAGTCCCTGCCCTTCGGGCTGAGGGACTTATAGTAATCGATTCTGCTTTTTTAACATTATTAGTCCCTGCCCTTTGGGCTGAGGGACTTATAGTAATGGATTCTGCTTTTTTATTAGTTTTGCACACAAATCGAAAATTTTAATTCAAAGTTTTATTTTCATATTTCATCGACCACTTTTTCTCCACCTATAAAAGGCTCACAACATTCTTTTGAACCAATGAAAACTTTTGAAGCCTTATTTGGCTTTGGCCTCATACCGAGGAAAATCATGTGGCATTTTGTTTAAAACTTAGGAAATGCTTATATAACATTGCTTAAGTAGGATTAATGCTAACTGTAATGTTAGCATTACTTTGTAGCATTAAATTCTTTTGTTCTATTTACCCTAAGTTTTTAGAAACTACTCCAGCGACACCCTATGTATCCTAAGTTTTTTTAGATATGAATCGGTTTGTCATTTTTCATTATTCCCCTAGACAATGCAAAACATTTAAACCAAAGTTTTAGAAAACTTCATTTTTTAACCAAAGTTGTTGTTTTGACTAATGTCACATTGATGCTACGTGTTTTGACTAATTCCATAGTGATGCTACCTGTTTTGACCAATGGTTCTCATACTTCTGCTTCCAGGTGCCTCTATTTCTTCCTTTCCTCTTTGCTTGACTTCTAACCATCCTTCATTTTCTCTTTTCCTCATGGCTTACAACCAGCTTCCATTTCCTCTTCTCCTCTGGCTTGCAACAAACGTACATTTCGTGTGAACCAACGTTGATACATTTCCTGTGAACCAACGTTGATGGAGACACAAGCACAAAGTTACCACTGACATCATTCTGACTAGAAGGTAACATTGGTACATGGCCTTCAAAAATAATTTAACATTACAGATTATATTCATCATTCCTGTTTTAAAACTTTTATCACATAAGAAGGTTGATAGCTTGTAAAATTCATTTGAATAAATACAAGGATGAAGGATAAAGTGTCTAAAACTCGCAAGGATTTGTTTGTAGCCACCTGTGTTCTCCAGGTTTCCTACTTGCATTACCAATCAAGCTGCGCTTGATGTCAATCTGATTTTTCTTATCCTGATTAATCTAATTTTCGTTTTCTCCCCATTTTCAGTTGCATCACCAATAAATATTAGTCTATTCAAACTTAAGTTATCCATTTTTGCAAGAAAGTACAAAAATGCACATTATTAAAACTATATCTAACATTAATAGAATTCGGAAAATAAAATAAACCCTATTGTGAATCTTTTTCTCAAGAAAGTACACAAATGCACATTATTAAAACTATATCTAACATTAATAAAATTCAAAAAATTAAATAAACCTTATTGTGAATTTTTTTTTAAAAAAAGAAAAAAGAAAAAAATAACATTGTTATCAAAACAGTGACCTGTATTTTCTTAAACTACATCTAACATTAACATAATTCAGAAAATAAAATAAACCCTAATGTGTGTGTTTTTTCTTAAAACAGAAAAAAAATAACACAATTATCAAAACATCGACCTGCATTTTCTTAGTGGATATGTAAATTTTCAGATATGAAGAATTTTTAGCATGATAAT
Organism: Picea engelmannii; assembly: GCA_009831015.1. NCBI lineage: Eukaryota > Viridiplantae > Streptophyta > Pinopsida > Pinales > Pinaceae > Picea > Picea engelmannii. The sequence goes on along the minus strand of ML814467.1, from coordinate 112,326 downwards.
AAATGTAGCGCTACTTCTACCTTTATTTGCAATTAAAATGGTTATTCATAACACAGTCTGAACATAGAAAACTATAGAAAACCATGCTATGCCATGCTACATATTTCAAACACTTAGGAAAAAATTCAGCAATAACAGAAAACAACTTTAAGAACTCTTTAAAAAAAAAGAAAAAAATAACATTCTTTAAGAACTCTTTAAAAAAAAAAAAAATAACATTGTTATCAGAACATTGACCTGTATTTTCTTAAACTACATCTAACATTAATAGAATTCAGAAAATAAAATAAACCCTAATGTGTGTGTTTTTTCTTAAAACAGAAAAAAAATAACACAATTATCAAAACATCGACCTGCATTTTCTTAGTGGATATGTAAATTTTCAGATATGAGGAATTTTTAGCATGATAATAAATGTAGCGCTACTTCTACCTTTATTTACAATTAAAATGGTTATTCATAACACAGTCTGAACATAGAAAACTATAGAAAACAATGCTATGCCATGTTACATATTTCAAACACTTAGAAAAAATTCAGCAATAACAGAAAACAACTTTAAAAACTCTCTAGATGTATAAAAACTCCATGCCCATGAAAATTTTAGATGTATAAAAACTCCATTTTTCCCAATAATTGTGGATAACAATTACATTTCTAGATTTAGAATGCATGTCTTATTCATTTCCTATATATGTATAGCAATATTCGACCCTGAGACATAATACTTTCAAAATTCTCCAAAGGTTGTGGACGTCACTTACATTCCGAGATTTATCTTGCATGCCTTCTTTATTTCCTATTATGTGGCAGTATTCGATCATCAAACATAATAATTTCTTACAATCGAATGAAGTGGGATAAGCTATGCCACCTATTACAAAGGCTTATAATTAAAATGTGATAGTTTATTTATGTTTATCTAATTTTGGTTTAGTTCCTTGATTTGTAAGGAGTTTTACTTTTCCTTTAATAGTTTTATCTAATTTTTGTTGAATAGTTTTATCTAATTTTGGTTTAGTTTGTTGATTTATAAAGAGTTTTACTTTTCCTTTAATAGTTGTCGTCTAGTTTTTTTTTTCTTCAAAAATTAAGGTGATGTAAATAGGCCATTCCTGACTTATAAGGAACTAATGCTCGAAGTAATCACTAGCTTCCCTTGAGTCATGGAAAGGGGCTGGTGTTAGCTTTTATGGTTTATATACATAATATGATGACATCGATTATACAGTGGCAATAAAGGTCACTAGGGTTGTGCTTTTAATGATGGAAATAAATTATTCACAATAAGATATCAATACAAAATGATTTTTACATACAAATACAAACACAAAATGCAAAAGAAGTAAAAGGATTAGAAAGTGAACTTATGCTCATACTTGCATATGGAAGTTCAACTAACTTCAGTCTATCTCGATCCCTTGCGCTCATCGTTGTTGAAGCTTGCTTCCCTGGGATTAAAGAGTGTCTCCATTCGGCTATGTTATTTTCACACTCCTTGTAGTCAAATTGTTCGAGGTATCCATCCCTCGAACATGTAAAATATGCATGACACCTGGAGTAGCCAGTGAGAACAACTAACAAGTTGCATTCATTGTTTAAGCAGTCAGTAACAACAAATGTCAATTATAGTGACACGTTAATTTAACATGAGTTTATATTAAATAATGTATAACATTGTTTACTTTACTACCTGCTGAAGCACCCTATATTCCATACAATAAATTTATATGGACAATGGTTGGTATGCATTGAGCCATGCGTATTAGCCATGTTCACCTTTTTCACACTACTTTGACTTAAGGCACCCTTAAATTTCACTTCATGCACAATAACTAATTGGCAGGGAGCCCCTTTATAGTTCAAGGAGTTGAGGAAAAATGCATGTGTAGGAAACAAATTTTAAATAAAAGAAAATGAATGAAAAAATCATTAAAGACAAAATTTTTGCTGCGTTAATTCCGAGAGAGAAACTCTGTAAAATTGGATGAACGAAATGGTGTGTACCTGTTGTTTTTGGCGAGTTTATTGATAAACCATATATTGGTTATTTAACGATCTTTATTAATGAGACAAAAATAATAAACAATAGGAAATGAATAGTATTCATATCTAAGTATATGCTTGTGTAAATCATCAATGAAAAACATCATCTACGCTTTATTATGCATCTTACTACCTCTTGGATTGCGTCATTTCCATGCATAACGTAATTGCCACTGATTAAAAATTCAATACCTTATCCTTCACTAAACTATACACACGTCTCTTTATCGCAAAGAATTCCATTGAATATGCGCCAGTTTTGTTTACATTCAATGAATAAATTGGATGCTGGAGATTTCATTTTCATAAATTGGATGATGGAGATTTCATTTTCAGACATGTCCATGAGCTCCTTTCACACTAGTGTAGTGTTGAATGCAAGATAGGCGTATGTCAAAAAATAGGCTATGTTACATCGCTTTGTTCCCCACCCCCGTGATTTCGAATGCGAGGTTGTTTTCTTAGCTCTTTCCTACCTGTAGGAAGCTTTTAAAACATTAGTGAACTAAAAGCGACAAGCCCTAGTCTCATGTTTACCAGCCATGAAAATGAGAGAGAAATCCTTTAACAATATAAATTAAAAGTGACGATGCTATGACTGGGCATTGTTTGTAATTGCTTAGATTCTATTGTCCCAAATTTAAACAACAAGCTCCTCTACCTTCTGGGCAGGGACTTGTTTCTCTGCAACCTATCTTGTTTTTTATATAGTGATGTTAATACATTGGACTTGTTTTTCTGCAACCTATCTTGTTTTTTATATAGCGATGTTAATACATTGCTTTTGCTTTTGATCACCGCCTTGGCTTATCATGACATGTTGAGGCAATGATTGTGGTAGTGGAATGCAAGTGAAAATCCTTCACCGTTCAGTGTTCATCAAATATCATTTATGTCCTTGAATGTTAAATTTTTGTTAGAATATCTTCGTGCTTAAAAAGGGCTCATACAAACAAAGAGATTATGTCATAGTTTTGCAATAGAATTGATAGATGCTTGTAAATTTAAATGAAGAGATTTTGTAATAACTATTGCAAGTAAGTAAATAAGAATGATTTTAGAGATTATCTTTTTTTTCCAATAGAAAATTCGCTCAAAATTATATTATAGTATAATTTATTTTACAACATCAAGGATTTTTACAACATAGGATCATTTTGTTCAGCTCGATGCATATAGAGTCCACAATTAGCCATAATATGTACTAACAAACTTTAAAAGGCCAAAAGGCAATAACCAACACGATAATGTTTATCACTTCAAAATTACAAAACATACAGTATATAGTCCCACTACCAACGAAAATATAAACCTGATTCATTTCACCTTGGAGAAAATTCAAAGATGTTTAAATGGGTAAGTGGTCCTCTAGCCCCACCTACCCATTGGTAAAAAGATAATTTGCCTTCCGGTTCCAAGAGAGCTTGTTTAGATAATAAGTCTGCCTCCTTATTGAAATCCCTGTAAATATGATGAAAGCTAATACTTTAAAAGAAGGTGGTCATATCCCTGGTTTTATGCTTCCATCCTTCAATGTCAATCTCCTGAAAATTACTCTTTTGATTTAACCAATCAATAATTACCTTGGAATCCCCCAGAATCTGGATTTTTTGAATAGACCACATACTGGCAAGTGTAAGAGTAGCCCAAACTCCCATAAGATTCTCTTTGTGTTGGTGCCTTCCCCACAGTTGATGTACCATTTATAAACAATCGACCTTGGTAATTTGATGATGCCACCAGCTCCGCAACGCTTGCCACCTGATATAGCCGCGCCATCAAAGCAAGCAATAGCATATCCTTCTTGTTGTGTGACTGTGCATACTCTTATGGGGGTAGGTTTATGGGATTGGGGAAGCCAAATGTGAGACCCAAGTAACTTGTATACCACTGTAGAACTCTAAGGTGATCTCTCCTCAAATATAGCTTTGTTTCTCTCAAGCCAGATGTACCAATAGGGGAGAGCAGCTAGACTTTTGGATACTGATTTATCCTTGGTCCAAATGGTAAAACAATCATTTATGGAGGCTCCTTCCCAAGTTCTTTTTATCTAAAGGAGTAATGTTAATCTGGCCCAAACTGTCTTTGTGAATAAACAATGAATGAGTAAGTGGTCAATATCTTCATATTCATTTTTGCAAAGATAGAAAACCCCGGGTCCCTTCCATCCTCTTTTTTGTAGAGCGTCCCAAGTCAGAACCTTTTTTTCCACTGCCATCCAAATAAACAATTTTATCTTTAACTATATGTTCCATTTTAAAATATTTACCTTCCAACCACTCCAGATCGGGTAGTCCATAATTGATATAAGAGCACAATAAACATTTTTGACAGTAATGTTCCTGGAAGAGTCCCCCCCTGTCCATACAAGAGTGTCGCTTGTATCTCAGATTGATATGCCAGCGCCTAGAAGCGCTCTTCTATATAGCTCCCACTTTGAAGCTAAAATTCCCGATAAGCCCAACTCCTCACTTCTTAACCAATCCTCTGAAATAGAACTAACATTATGGGATATTGTCGCTTATGCTTTTGTTTTAATTTTGTAATCAACGCGTATGATAGGATCATTTTGTCACCCAAGCCAAGAATCCGATCCCTGCCAATGAAAATTAAGCTTCATGACCCTGGACACCAACTCTGCCAGTGGAGGATCACATGAACTATACTTGTAAGGCTATTCCAAATCCTAGACGCTGAGTGATGTTTGTGGGATGCCTGACTGCACCAATTAACCACGGTAGTATTGTATAAATATTTATCCATTAAAACTTTATGCCAAATGTCATCCTGAGTCAATACTCTCCAAAGAGTATTAACCAATAATGTTTTATTCAAAAGAGGGAGCTTCCAGAGTCCCCATCCGCCAAATTTATTTGGTCTAGAAAGAGTGTCCCATATACATAACTGAAACTGTTGTGTAGTCTTATTACCGCTCCAGAGGAAATTGAACATCAATTTTCGAATCTTATTTAAAATTGAGCGTGGTATGGTCTCCAAGGACATCCAATATATAGGCTGGCTCTCCAGAACAACTTTTACTAAGAAAAATCTACCACCCAATGATAGCCACTTGTTTCACCACAGTCCGATCTTCTTTTCCATTTTTGTCACTAACCAATTCCAGTCTTCAGTCTTACATGTCCCAGTCTATAAGAAATATCCCAGATATTTGAAACCGATTGAAAGCTCGATAAAAGAATAAGGAAGAAGCTCCTTTAAAGGAGTCATTTCTTCATCAGTTAGACCTTCGTAATGAACATTATTTTTAGAGTGGTTTGTCAATAAGCCCGAAGCATTACAGAATAACTGAAGAATGTTGATGACCTCCATCCATTCTTTTAATTACGCCTTAGTCATAATAAGGACATCATCAACAAAAAATAAGTGCAGTATTTTGATCAATTTGGATACCTTTATACCTGCTAGAGTGCCCTCGAGAATGCTACTTTTCATTAAAATACTGAGGCCTTCCATAACCATAATGAAAAATAATGGTGATAATGGGCAACCTTGGTGCAGACCTTGCCACTTTTGAAGAAATCTATCACCTCGCCATAGAGTAAAACAACAAATGATGAATATGTAACACAACCCATGATCCAATTAGTCCTCTGGATTTCAAAACCCACTTTTAATAATGTCAATCTTAAGTGATCCCAGTCAATACAGTCGTAATGTTTCCTCAAGTCCAGTTTCAATACCAATGACTTAATATTCTTTTTGTTAATGCTACGAAGACTCTCATGAGAAATTCTTATTGCATATTGTATTTGCCTTCCCTGTAGGAACCCCAACTGTTTAGCAGAGAGTGATCGGCTTAATCCGATTTGCAATTATTTTGGATATCACTTTATAACAAAGATTACATAAAGAAATCAGATGGAAATCGTCAAAGGTAATAGGTTTATTTTCCTTTAGTATAAGAGTCAGAAAGGTTGAGTTTAGACTCCCAATAATGGATCCTTTCTGTCTCAAATCCTCCACCATCTCAAGGAGATCATCCCCAACTAAGTCAAAAAAGAAAATGAAGAATTCAACAGTCCAGTTGTTCGGCCCCAGACTCGTATCTTTTTTGAATTGAAACAATACATAATTTAGTTCCTCCAAAGTGATAGGGCTGTAAAGAGGGCCATTCTCCTCATCACTAACCATCCTGGGAAAGAGACCAGTTACCTTGACTTGTTCATTGGTATTAACAATAGACAGAACCTTATAAAAAAAATTGTAATATGATACCGCTTCAGCCTTTATCACTCCCTAGTTTGAAAGAGTGAAACCATTTGCATCAATGATTTCCCAAACATGCTTTCGATTCCTATTGTTGCTTGCAACATTATGAAAATACTTCATATTATTGTCTCCACTTTTTATCTAGATCACCCTACTACGGAGTCTACAAGTCTCTTTTGCATCACGTAATAGTTTGTTTCTTTTACTTTCCAACAACTGTAGATGTAATTCCGCTCCCCAATTTGTTGTATCCCAAACCAGATTCACAATTGTCTCCTTTATATCAGCTTCTAGGTTCTCCAGTTGGGCCTTGTTCCTTGCGCAAACTTATTTATACCAGAGTTTTGTTTAGATCTTTAATTCCTTTCATTTCCAAACTATTCTACTCTGCCTATCACCTTCCGACAGGAAACAAGGATCCTTCCAAATTTTATGAATCGATGCCACATATTCATCATCATGCAACCAATGGGCATTTAATTTAAAAGGATAAGCCTTGTAAATAGGTGGAATTTCCAGCCGGAGTAGTACAGGGGCATGATTTGATATAAAGGGGTACTCAACCTAAGACTGGAATAATCCTACCTCAGCCAATAAACCTTCAGACACAAGATACCTGCCCAGTCGCCTAACAATGGCCTCTTGACCAGAATGCCCATTTTGCCAAGTCGAGACCATTTTAGTTGGTTTAACGTCTATCAACGTTTTTGAAAGGAATAAATCTTTGTAGTAATCCTCTGTCAAACTAGGAGCAAATAAGCCTCCCTAGGCCTCATTCGAAGAGATAATAATATTCAGATCACCAACAATAATCAAGTTGTTGATGGATAATATACCACTTTCTGCCATCGAGCTCCAAAAAAGTTTCTGATCCATACACAGACCATATATAGTAAGTAAGGCAATATCCCTCTTGTTAATAATACACCTGCCTGTTAACATAATACCACCAATAGTAAGAAAATGAACCAATTCATACATATTTGGGTCCCAAGTGACTAATAAGCCTCCCGAAGTACCCACAAAATTTACAACACTCGATACCTAGGAGGGACGTAAATGGTGCATAAAATCTCTAGATTTTTGTTCATGAACCAGGGTTCCCTGAAGGAAGACAATGTCAGGGTGAGTTTGATCCAGAAGTCTATGAACTGGGGAAACTTTGAGGGTGCCTCTAATCCCTCTAATATTTAATGTGAGTAAAAGCATCACTTATCCCTTGCCAGGACTTTGATTGCTCTAAGAGCCCCACTATCAGTGGAGGGGAGAATTGTGCCAATGGACTGCGTGGGTAAACCCACCAATTTTTTTAATGTAAACTTCTAGTATTAATAGGTGAATGTTCAATGCCAATGCCTTCGGACCAGGAAAATTCCTTTCTAGCCCCTTTAGAATGCTTATGTGAAGTAGTGGCCCCTGTTCCCGTCGATGGTTCTATGATATCCTTGCCTAAACAAGTTGGCAACATTAAAGTATTGTTTGAGTCTTTGATAAAGGGAATCAATGACTCTAGAACAATGTTGAGTGTGGAATCATCCACCTCATATTCTCTACACCCTGACTCCACCAGAGTGTTTGACAAAGGTTCCAACGACGAAGGAGGTGAAATTAAGGTCCCAAACCGAGTATTATGTTGTGATGGGGATAAGGCTTGAATCAAATCAGTAGGGGGAGAAACAATGGGCTCAACTAGAACAAAGGGTGGAATCTCCGAGACTATAACATGGGGTGTAACAAAAATAGTCAGCCCCGACGAGATCTGCAAAACTAGATCAGTAGGGACCTCCCCCCCCCCAAGTTGACTTTTATCTAAGGAAGTATATAAATGTAACCAATGTGAACTATTGAAGTCCTCCTTTTCCCAGAGCGACAGAGTTGAGTATAAAGAAGGGAAAAGTATTTTTAACTTACTGAGAGTCGACAAAGTCTCCTACTGGCTCCAAAGTTCAGCTCCATAATGTATAGTCTCACTCCCAAGAGAGTCCTCTTCATTCATATAATCGGGTGGGTCCCTTTGTAGCATAGTATCCTTTGACGAATCATCAACCTATTTACCAGTACATTCACAATGAAGGTGACCCATTCGGGGACACAAATTGCATCGAAAATGAATGCCAAGATAGTCCAACTTATGATTAAACCTTTGTCCACACCATTCGATGTCAATGGCTTATGGTAAATCGCAATGGATATCCATTTCCACAAGGATTCGACCCACCTTTCTTGAAGAATTAACAAGTGACTTGTTATCCAGGGAAATAAACTTACCCAAAGCATCACCTATAGCCCGTAACGCCCCTTCGTTCCACAGGTGCAATGGTAAACCTGGTAGAAGTACCCACAAGTGACGGTACTGGAAATGTTCAGTTTCCAGGTCAAAGGAAACTCGCCAGTGTTTCAACATCAATCTAATACCGCCATAAACCCACTGTGAGTTCAATAACAATGTCACGTCCTTCGATGTTCTACAAATAAAATCGAGCCACCCTTTAGTGAGGTAAAGGACCTCAGACTCATAACCCAGAAGTAGAGTCTAGTGTTTTATAACCCACGACGAGACAGGTCTTGTACTAAGATAGTTATAGGAAATTCTTCCTACGAGACCATAGAGGGCCATTCTGCAAGTCTCTTCCAAGACAACGTCCGAACCCAGAACCAGACACTTAGCCTTCCTATTTTCTTTCCACAGCTTCCTCCGAATACCATTCGGGTGCGGCTGTTTGTGGGTTTTTCTCTGACCCATCAGTGAGATTACTTCTTTTGAGACTGAGAGAGTTATGTTAACAAACTGTGGCTCAATATCAGGTTGAGTAAGACCTTCAGTTGCAGGAGGAGAAACAAAGGAACTAGACGAAGGACCAGAAAGACGGTTGACAGTAAATCCTCAAGCGGGAGACGGCGTAAATGAGCAGGGGAATAATGACTTTGGTGCACCTTCAAGACATCGGCCTTAGAGTAAAGACCCATATGCCGCCAAGTAACCTCGTCATCAACATTCATAAGTGACATGAATTTTCTATCTAAGTCATTACAGAGAGTAGATCTCATAAAACTGTTGATACTGAGAGGGGGGTGAATCAATATCAAGTACAATTTAAAACCTTTTTAAACTTATACTTAAACCATTCAACTATATCCAATGAGAAATGAACAATAGTATAAGAGTTACACCAAAACACTGCAATACACCATGCACAATATATGAGAAATAATCAATAGTTATTGTTCAAGGGAAGTAATGACTTCCAAAGGTAGCTACAACTTCCAAATGTAAAGGGAGGGATAAACCTCGAAGAGGAATATATAGTACTCCAATATCAAGAGAGGATTTATCTCTCCATCCTTTCCCCTTCCTTCCACCCAAAAGTAAGTTATAAAGAGAATGGTAGACTTTGTTCAATTCTGGTTTATTTAGGAGAACTAAATTATACAGAATGCCCCGTGCTCAATATTTAACATCCGATTCTAAAACTCGCACACAAGAAACTATAGTCCGTAATATTTCCAATGCAATTTGTCCCACTTAATTTGGTGATCAAAATCTGGACCAGGGGTCAAATTTTAGCTCAAAAATCAACATTCTCGGAATTGCCTCAAAACAAATGAGAGCGTATCCCTCATCATCACGAACCCAACGCAACTCATTTGGGTTCAAACGGAAGTCGGGAGTGAGAGATATCGCGATCTGTTCGAATAGTCAAACAGGTAAAAAAAAGGATGCTGACTGTGCAGTCCGTACAGGCTGACGTGGAAGGACCGTACGATGACGTGGTAGAGACCATACGACTGTACACTAATGTGGCATGTGATGATGTGGCAGTTTTTGATTGGAAGATGTGGTCAAATTGTGATGTGACACGTGGCATCATTTTTGGTTAATGGTATGGTGCCATGTGGCCCAGTCATGGGTTGCCACGTGGCACCCCATTATTGGCTATTGGTTGTTGTTTAAAATTGTATGGGGTCTGTGGGGGTTGAACCCCAGACCTCCCCTTTGGCTCCGCGCTTTGGTAGAGTGTGGGCTACCACTAGCCCACACGGTGCTCCTTGTTGTGTATACGGGCTATAAACTATTTAAGTTTATGTTATGTTGTATATGGCAGGGGGTCGGGCCGGGGCTTAGCCCCGACGCACGGTTCTATGTTTTAATACACGTGACCACTTACCATACGATGAGAGTGCGTGGGAGTGTATTTCAAATGGAGCCCGTGTTCACATACATTTAAAACCATACGACCAATATTTATACACGGAGCCAGTGGTCATGTGTATTATGCTATGTGACCATGTGTTTTATGTGTGCGGGTTTTGATTTGTTTATTCAAACAGTTAGCACGGTTGCTATGGGTGGTCCATGCGCCCGACACTTGGCGCTTAACTGTTGGCTAGCCCTTTTTGTAAATGCGTGTGGTCATATTATGGACCCATATGCCCAATGGTTTGGCGGTTGGGGGTTTTAGTTCCGTTAACGGTTCTACATTTTAGCCCGTTATACGGTTGTGCGTGTGTGCTGGGTTTAAGCACGTGTTTTGGAGCGTGTTCTGGTTTCAATGTACAGAGGTGCGTTTTGGTGAACTAGAGACAACAAGCTAGAGGAAGAGAATGGCAGGAGGCCTATCTTCTTCATTTTTTGGCCAAATGAGGTGTCGTAAAAGCCCAACTAGGGGTTTTTGGATGTTCTGAATCCATTGGCACTATTTTCACAGCCATTTGAAGACTTCTTATGTAGGTTTTTCACCATTGAAGTTTCAGGAAGCTCTAGGAAGCTTGAAGCCCTCATTGATTGAGGTCATGTTTTGGTGAGTCCAAGTTTGTTTTCTGTGACTGAATAGTCATTTTTGGCTAATTGTTATGCTCGGAACACATTGAGATAGGTTTCAGAGGATTTTGAGGACTTTTACAGGTGTTTTTACCACAAGGAATCTTAGGGAAGCTTTAGGCCACATGTAGAAGAGGTCATGCCCGGATGAGCCATGATTCATTTTCAGAGTTTTATTAGTCATTTTTGGGGTTTTTATGTGTTCTGATCCCAATGGTGCAATCTGTTTTTCCATTGGAATTGAGCAGCAGCTTGTAAAAGAACTTTTGACAAATTAATCCCAGAGAGCCAAGTCCATTATTGGACGCTGAAGGAGATGTAGCCCGGAGAGGGGTGAACTCCTTTATCATGTTGTTATTGTTGTGAGTTTGATGGTTTATTTGCTGCAAGTTATGTTGCTGTGTTTTTATTTAAAGAACATATTTAACCATTTAAAATAACATATCCTCACACATGAACATTTAAAAGAAGAAGCATAAACTTGGCACATAATTTATCTTGCATATTTTAACACATGAAGCAAGGTCCTGTAAAGTTTATTTTAATGAAGTAGAGGGTGCTTGCATAGCATA
>ML814467.1:55900-73486 GCA_009831015.1 Picea engelmannii | reverse complement strand
CAATTGTTTTTATCCTATCTTAAATTTAATACGTAATATTGATTGGTCCATGATTATTAAATGCTTTATCCTATCATAAATTTGATTGTTTTATACTATTTTAAATTTGATTGTTTTTATCCTATCTTAAAAGCGTTGTAACAATAATTTCCCTTGTCAATGGAAGGGTACGATCATGGTAATTATTATTCCTGAAATAGTAAGGGTAAATTTTGTTTCCTATATTGAAGAGGGTAAAGTTGGTGCTAGAACTCATATAAAAGCATTAAATGGAACGTAATGATTTATGGAAAGCAAATGCTTTGCATTAAAGCAAATGATATTTAGGTTATAATGGAAAGTAATCATTTTAGGGAAGTAAATGATTTGCATTAATGATTCTTTATGATTTTTTTTTATGTGGCATAATGGAAAGTAATCATCAGTTATGTTTAATGCTATTCTAATAGAAAGGCAATTGCATGGTATTTATGTTCAAGTTTGGGAGATCCGTGGATATTAGTAACTAAAAGGGGGAAGTCCTCATTATTTAATTTGCAATGAAACCATGATATATAAGGCCATTGTTATCTTATTTGTGTGTGATAGATGAATATTGACATTTTGGGTGTAAATAAACCAATTATGTAAGGAAGGTGGTATTGATACTAATGATGTTCATGGTGATTTGGGTAACATACTGATTAAAGATAATGCTAAGGTTATGGTAAGGTTAAATTTTACGTTAATGGTTTTATGGAAATGTTAAGTAATGGTTATAGAAAATGGGAAGCTGCTAGGTGGTCGTCATTCTATTTAAGTTACTGTAAAGGTAATGTGGTTATGGGTGGGGTAACGAGTTGAGTTTAATTATCATTAATAACAGTACCATGCTAGGTCTTGAACTATGTTCAATAAGCTAGTATGATTCAGTAAATGGGGTTGTGAATAACCGAATTACATTATTTAAGGTTGGATAACTCGTTGAGCTTATAAGTTAAACAGAGTCTTGGGTCTGTAACTAATGTCATTGAGTCTTAGATAAATGCCCTGTCGTATAAACGATTGGTTGCTCATTTAATTATGGCTGTGCTTGGATGTGTGATTTTCTTGGTGCGGTCGGTAACTATTGTCCCTTGAGTCATATTTAGTGCCCGGTCATAATAACGGTTGTTGCGGTCTGAGTCCCTGTCTTGTGCCTTCCGTAGTAGACGTGGTCTCTCTTTTGTCTATTGTTGCGCTGGGATGTAATAATTGGTTGATTGGACTGTTGTGTCGGGCGGGATATAGACGCCTCCATGTAGCCTTAGTATATAGGTCTGTGTGTGATTTTTCTCTGTAAAGAATCCAGTGCCGTATCAAGAGTCTCCGGCCCTTTAAAGGCAGGGTTTCCACTCTTGCGACACACCCGAGGGGATTACTAGTTTCTGCCTGAGCAGTCGGCCAGGAGCCTATCCGACCTTCTCTCTCTCCGGAGCAGAGAACTAAGATTAAACGCCCTGCTTTCCTGTGCAGAAATAGTAAGACCTACTACTATGGATTCTTCCCTCTGTGTTCATACTGTGCATAACCTAGTATGTTGTTATTGTTGCAGTACTTGTGTGCGCCTTATGTCCTTGGTCGTTATTGTTGCAGTACTTGTGTGCGCCTTATGTACTTGGTCGTTATTGTTGCAGTACTTGTGTTCGCCTTATGTCTTGGGTCGATCATTGCTTGCAACTACTTGTTGTGCGCCCTTGTCTTCTTGTGGTAATCTTCGTGGTTGTGTCTTGTTGGTTGTCGGGTGGCGACGTAGAGTCAAGTGTGTCTGTTACTTCTACACGCACTAAAAATAGGCCCTACCATTTTGAGGTTCCCCTTCTTCCCCTATTTTGATGGCGAAACACAGTTGGGTTTAACACATTTCAAAGTTCCATTGCTCAATCGCGCGAGGGATCTATCTCCAACAAGTTCTTTTATGTGCTATGTCATTAATTCCCACTAACATTATTTGGTCTAGGGTAGGTAAGTTATATCAGGTAGTAAAGTGCCGGTAGGTCAGGTTATTACAACGTAAGTAATGCTGCAAGCTTCCAGGTGTCTTAGCAAGGCAGGATGCATGCTTTAGCTCTTCGATCCAGCTAGGGTTGGTATGCTGGGTTTCGTAGGGTTGAAACGCAGCGAGTTTCTTTACAACGCGGACTGCGAGAATTAGATTTCTATATCCTGTGTGAGTTATCCAGCGGGTTTATCGGACGAAGAAATAAAGGAACACCGGGACACATTTTATCTATTAATGCCCCCCCTCCGACCCTCTATAGGTTTGGCGCAGACACTCAGTTTGGGTTGAATCAGAATTGAGAATACCTTCTAATTTGTGCTTTTTCTTTGGATACACCTCGTCATTCTTATTGTGAGTCGGAGGCATCGACTTTTGCAGTGGGTGACACAGAACGACTTAATTGAATTGTTTTAGTGAATGGCTTTATAGAGATTTCTTGTTTTGCTTTCCTATTCCCATTTTAGTGATTTCACCTCACTTTCACCTAAACCCTAAATTCTAAATTTTCCATGGATGTTGTAGACCATCCACTACACATGCCAGCCTAGAAACATTTATTTTAATATTACACATACAAATAATATAATAAATATAATAAAGCACAAGTAATATAATAAAAAACTCCTTGGTATAAATTAGTGCATCCTCTCACCCCCTTACCCATGCTTAATCTTATATTTAATTAAAAGTTTTCCTTATTGTGGTGATAGTAACATTTTCTTTTCTTAATTTCCATTTGGTTGGAAATTATGAGTATGATATTAATTTTACTTGAATGAGGTGATAAGAGACATTGATCCTTACCCACATTTCACAAACTTAATGATTAAGGGTTATCCATCTCTTAAAAACTTCATGATTGTGGTGTATAGATCGTTAATAATTAGTGGAGTCATGAGATGGTTTGTATAAACTATTTAAAATTATGATAGGCAAACATTCCATACAATTTATTTCATGGTTTTATCTTTATTAATCAAGTTTCGCTCCATTCATAAAATTCATCTTGATATTTCCAAGAAATAGATAACACTCACTGATAAAAAACATGATCCCTGTAAACGATCCATCTTTTAGAATAGATCATTCAAATTATATATCGATATAGATCCATCTTAACTTGAGATCTTATAAGAATAGAGAAAGATCAAAAGAAGCATAGAGATAATTTTGTTAGTGCTTAAAAAATAGGGGGTTAAGATGGATCTATGTTGATTTATTTTATTGTAGAGTTTTATAATTATTGTGATCTTTTTTCTTCTTCAGTTTATTATTATTATGGTTGACAATTTTTTAATTTTTAATCTTTATATACTTAAATATTTTTTTTCAATTTAATTTATTAACATCACAAACCATGACATATTTATTAGAGAATAAAATGCATCTCACTACTCTTAATGCAATAAAGTAGGTAGGTCCTCCCATACTCATGTGATTACATACAATTCTATATTGTATTGTTTTGAAATTAAAATGAAAGACAATGAATAATGGACTTTTCATAATAATATTGTCATTTAAACACACTACATATAGGCATGTGCTACTATGTCAAAAGTAAAAATAAAATTTCAAACTTTTAGTGTACATATTTTTTTCCGATGGAATACACATCTTGGGAAACCCTTCAAGTAATTCCCCTCCCGCGAAACCCTCCAACTACTTCCCCTCATTTTGAGGATGGTACATGAGGTAAATTGATTGGTTCTCTTTTTGGCAACCTGGCATGTTGGGATATCGAGTGAGGTCTCCAATAATATCTATAGAGGAAACCAGTCCAAGGACTTAATGTCGAGACCTCCTACTTGTCATTCACATCATTCAACCACTCAAACTAACCCACCAAAATTTAGTGAACATTTTATATTTTAAAAAAATACATTAAAATTTTATTAATCTTAACCATGGAAGAATTTTTTTTTTTTCAAAATGGAACTTCTTTTTCTTTCTACTAATTTGCTTAGTTTTATATACTTCTCTAATATTTTTTTAAAAATATTTATTCATTTCATTTATCTTAAAATGAAAACATTTTACATAACATTTTTAAAATAATGATGGGACTAAATAGCTTCTTGTAGAGGGCCATATTTTACAATTAAAAACCAATTTATATTATAAACAACGAAAACAAAAGTAAAATATTGATACAAAATTAAAATTCAATTTTATTAAACTTTGAAGATAGTTTTATCACCTTAAGGTTAATATGTGTAACAATGAAACCTATAACATTATTATTAGTCCTTGCCCTTCGGGTTGAGGGACTTATAGTAATCAATTTTGCTTTTCATATTAATTTCGCACATAGATCAAAAATTTTAATCCAAAGTTTTGTTTTTATATTTTATCGACCACTTTTTCTCCACCTATAAAAGGCTCACAACATTCTTTTGAACCAATGAAAACTTTTGAAGTCTTATTTGACCTCATACCGAGGGAAAACATGCGACATTTTGTTTAAAACTTAGGAAATGCTTATATAACATTGCTTCAATAGGATTAATGCTAGCCGTAATGTTAGCATTACTTTGTAGCATTAAATTCTTTTGTTCTATTTACCCTAAGTTTTTAGAAACTACTCCAGAGACACCCTATGTATTCTAAGTTTTTTTTAGATATGAATCAGTTTGTCATTTTTCATTATTCCCCTAGACAATGCAAGACATTTAAACCAAAGTTTTAGAAAACTTATTTTTTAACCAAAGTTGTTGTTTTGCCCAGTGTCACATTGATGCTACGTGTTTTGACTAATTCCGTAGTGATGCTACGTGTTTTGACCAGTGGTTCTCATGCTTCCAGGTGCCTCTATTTCTTCCTTTCCTCTTTGCTTGGCTTCTAACCATCCTTCATTTTCTTTTTTCCTCATGGATTACAACCAGCTTCCATTTCCTCCTCTCCTCTGGCTTGCAATGAACGTACATTTCGTGTGAACCAACGTTGATGGCTTGAAACGAACGTACATTTCCTGTGAACCAACGTTGATGGAGACACAAGCACAAGGTCACCACTGACATCTTTTTGACTAGAAGGTAACAGTGGTACATGGGCTTCAAAAATAATTTAACATTACAGATTATATTCATCATTCCTGTTTTAAAACTTTTATCACATAACAATGTTAATAGCTTGTAAAATTCATTTGAATAAATACAAGGATGAAGGATAAAGTGTCTAAAACTCGCAAGGATTTGTTTGTAGTCATTTATGTTCTCCAGGTTTCCTACTTGCATCACCAATCAAGCTGCGCTTGATGTCAATCTGATTTTTCTTATCCTGGTTAATCTAATTTTCGTTTTCTCTCCATTTTCAATTGCATCACCAATGAATATTAGTCTGTTCAAACTTAAGTTATCTATTTTTGCAAGAAAGTACAAAAATGTAGATTATTAAAACTATATCTAATATTAATAAAATTCAGAAAATAAAATAAACCCTATTGTGAATCTTTTTTCTCAAATTGTTTTTCTCAAAAAAAATTAAAAATAACATTGTTATCAAAACATTGACCTGTATTTTCTTAAACTACATCTAACATTAACAGAATTCAGAAAATAAAACAAACCCTAATGTGTGTTCGTTTTCTTAAAACAAAAAACAAATAACACAATTATCAAAACATTGACCTGTATTTTCTTAGTGGATATGTAAATTTTCAGATATGAGGAATTTTTTAGCATGATAATAAATGTAGCGCTACTTCTACCTTTATTTGCAATTAAAATGGTTATTCATAACACAGTCTGAACATAGAAAACTATAGAAAACCATGCTATGCCATGCTACATATTTCAAACACTTAGAAAAAATTCAGCAATAACAGAAAACAACTTTAAGAACTCTCTAGATGTATAAAAACTCCATGCCCAAGAAAATAGATGTATAAAAACTCCATTTTTCCCAATAGTTGTGGATAACAATTACATTTCTAGATTTAGAATGCATGTCTTATTCATTTCCTATATATGAATAGCAATATTCGACCCTGAGACATAATACTTTCAAAATTCTCCAAAGGTTGTGGACATCACTTACATTCCGAGATTTATCTTGCATGCCTTCTTTATTTCCTATTATGTGGCAGTATTCGATCATCAAACATAATAATTTCTTACAATCAAATGAAGTGGGATAAGCTATGCCACCAATTACAAAGGCTTATAATTAAAATGTGATAGTTTATCTATGTTTATCTAATTTTGGTTTCGTTCCTTGATTTGTAAGGAGTTTTACTTTTCCTTTAATAGTTTTATCTAATTTTGGTTTAATAGTTTTATCTAATTTTGGTTTAGTTTGTTGATTTATAAGGAGTTTTACTTTTCCTTTTAATAGTTGTCGTCTAGTTTGTTTTTTCTTAAAAAATTAAGGTGATGTAAATAGGCCATTCCTGACTTATAAGGAACTAATGCTCGGAGTAATCACTAGCTTCCCTTGAGTCATGGAAAGGGGCTGGTGTTAGCTTTTATGGTTTATATACATAATATGATGACATCGATTATATAGTGGCAATAAAGGTCACTAGGGTTGTGCTTTTAATGATGGAAATAAACTATTCACAATAAGATATCAATACAAAATGATTTCTACATACAAATACAAACACAAAATGCAAAAGAAGTAAAAGGATTAGAAAGTGAACTTATGCTCATACTTGCATATGGAAGTTCAACTAACTTCAGTCTATCTCGATCCCTTGCGCTCATTGTTGTAGAAGCTTGCTTCCCTGGGATTAAAGAGTGTCTCCATTCGGCTATGTTATTTGCACACTCCTTGTAGTCAAATTGGTCGAGGTATCCATCCCTCGAACATGTAATAAAATATGCATGACACCTGGACCAGCCAGTGAGAACAACTAACAAGTTGCATTCATTGTTTAAGCAGTCAGTAACAACAAATGTCAATTATAGTGACACGTTAATTTAACATGAGTTTATATTAAATAATGTATAACATTGTTTACTTTACTACCTGCTGAAGCACCCTATATTCCATACAATAAATTTATATGTACATGGTTGGTATGCATTGAGCCATGCGTATTAGCCATGTTCACCTTTTTCACAACGTTTTTTCACACTACTTTGACTTAAGGCACCCTTAAATTTCACTTCATGCAGAATAACTAATTGGCAGGGAGCCCCTTTATAGTTCAAGGAGTTGAGGAAAAATGCATTTGTAGGGAACAAATTCTAAATAAAAGAAAATGAATGAAAAAATCCTTAAAGACATAATTTTTGCTGCGTTAATTTCGAGAGAGAAACTCTGTAAAATCGGATGAACGAAATGGTGTGTACCTGTTGTTTTTGGCGAGTTTATTGATAAACCATATATTGGTTTATTAACCATCTTTATTAATGAGACAAAAATAATAAACAATAGGAAATGAATAGCATTCATATCTAAGTTTTTTGGCTAGTTTATTGATAAACCATATATTGGTTTATTAACCATCTTTATTAATGAGACAAAAATAATAAACAATAGGAAATGAATAGTATTCATATCTAAGTATACGCTTGTGTAAATCATCAATGAAAAACATCATCTACGCTTTATTATGCACCTTACTACCTCTTGGATTGCGTCATTTCCATGCATAACCTAATTCCCACTGATTAAAAATTCAATACCTTATCCTTCGCTAAACTATACACACGTCTCTTTATCGCAAAGAATTCCATTGAATATGCGCCAGTTTTGTTTACATTCAATGAATAAATTGGATGCTGGAGATTTCATTTTCAGACATGTCCATGAGCTCCTTTCACACTAGTGTAGCGTTGAACGCAAGATAGGCGTATGTCAAAAAATAGGCTATGTTACATCGCTTTGTTCCCCACCCCCGTGATTTCGAATGCGAGGTTGTGTTCTTAGCTCTTTCTGCTTACCTGTAGGAAGCTTTTAAAACATTAGTGAACTAAAAGCGACAAGCCCTGGTCTCATGTTTACCAGCCATGAAAATGAGAGAGAAATCCTTTAACAATATAAATTAAAAATGACGATGCTATGACCGGGCATTGTTTGTAGTTGCTTAGATTCTATTGTCCCAAATTTAAACAACAAGCTCCTCTACCTTCTGGGCAGGGACTTGTTTCCCTGCAACCTATCTTGTTTTTTTATATAGTGATGTTAATACATTGCTTTTGATCACCGCCTTGGCTTATCGTGACATGTTGAGGCATTGATTGTGGTACTGGAATGTAAGTGAAAATCCTTCACCGTTGGTGTTCATCAAATGTCATTTATGTACTTGAATGTTAAATTTTTGTTAGAATATGTTCGTGCTTAAAAAGGGCTTATACCAACAAAGAGATTATGCCATAGTTTTGTAATAGAATTGATAAATGCTTGTAACTTTAAATGAAGAGATTTTGCAATAACTATTATAGGTAAGTAAAAGTAAATAAGAATGATTTTAGAGATTATATTTTCTTTTCAATAGCAAATTCGCTCAAAATTATATTATAGTATAATTTATTTTACAACATCAATGAATTTTGAAACGTAGGATCATTTTGTTTAGCTCGATGCATATAGAGTTCACAATTAGCCATAATATGTATTAACAAATTTTAAAAGGTCAAAAGGCAATAACAAACACAATAATGTTTATCATTTCAAAATTACAAAACATACAATATATAGTTCTACTACAAACGAAAATATAAACCTGATTCACTTCACCTTGGAGAAAATTCAAAGATGTTTAAATGGGTAAGTGGTCCTCTAGCCCCACCTACCCATTGGTAAAAAGATAATCTGCGTTCCGGTTCCAAGAGAGCTTGTTTAGATAATAACTCTGCCTCCTTATTGAAATTCCTGTAAATATGATGAAAGCTAATACCTTGAAAGAAGGTGGTCATATCCCTGGTTTCATGCTTCCATCCTTCAATGTCAATCGCCTGGATATTACTCTTTTGATTTAACCAATCAATAATTACCTTGGAATCCCCTAGAATTTGGATTTTTTGAATAGACCACATAATGGCAAGTGTAAGAGTAGCCCAAACTCCCATAAGATCCGTTTTGTGTTGGTGCCTTCCCCACAGTTGATGTACCATTTATAAATAGTCGACCCTGGTAATTTGATGATGCCACCAGCTCCGCAACGCTTGCCACCTGATATAGCCACGTCATCAAAGCAAGCAATAGTATATCCTTTTTGTTGTGTGATTGTGCATACTCTTATGGGGGTAGGTTTATGGGATTGGGGAAGCCAAATGTGAGACCCAAGTATCTTGTATAGCACTGCAGAACTTTAAGGTGATCTCTCCTCAAATATATCTTTGTTTCTCTCAATCCAGATGTACCAACAGGGGAGAGTAGCTAGACTTTTGGATACTGATTTATCCTTGGTCCAAATGGTAAAACAATCATTTATGGAGGCTCCTTCCCAAGTTCTTTTTATCTGAAGGAGTAATGTTAATCTGGCCCAAACTATCTTTGTGAATAAACAGTGAATGAGTAAGTGGTCAATATCTTCATATTCATTTTTGCAAAGATAGCAAACCCTCGGTCCCTTCCATCCTTTTTTTTGTAGAGCATCCCAAGTCAAAACCTTTTTTTCTAGTGCCATCCAAATAAACAATTTTATCTTTAACTATATGTTCCATTTTAAAATATTTACCTTCCAGCCACTCCAGATCGGTGTTCCTGGAAGAGTCCCCCCCTGTCCATACAAGAGTGTCGCTTGTATCTCGGATTGATATGCCAGTGCCTAGAAGCGCTCTTCTATATAATTCCCACTCTGAAGCTAAAATTCTCGATAAGCTAAGCTCCTCACTTCTTAACCAATCCTCTGAAATAGAACTAACATTATGGGATATTGTCACTTATTCCAGAACTGTAATCCTCTTTTGTTTTAATTGTGTAATCAACGCGTCCGATATGATCATTTTGTCGCCCATGCCAAGAATCTGATCCCTGCCAAAGGAAATTAAGTTTCATGACCCTAGACACCATCTCTTCCAGTGGAGGATCACATGAACTATACTTGTAAGGCTATTCCAAATCCTAGATGCTGAGTGATGTTTCTGGGATACCTGACTGTACCAATTGACCACGGTAGTATTGTATAAATATTTATCCATTAAAAATTTATGCCAAATGTCATCCTGCGTCAATACTCTCCAAAGAGTATTAACCAATAATGGCGTATTCAAAAGAGGGAGATTCTAGAGTCCCCATCCGCCAAATTTATTTGGTCTAGAAAGAGTGTCCCGTATACATAAGTGAAACTGTTGTGAAGTCTTATTACCGCTCCAGAGGAAATTGAACACCAATTTTCGAATCTTATTTAAAATTGAGCGTGGTATGGTCTCCAAGGAAATCCAATATATAGGCTGGCTCTCCAGAACAACTTTGACTAAGACAAATCTACCACCCAATGATAGCCACTTGTTGCACCATAGTCCGATCTTATTTTCCATTTTTGTCACTAACCAATTCTAGTCTTCAGTCTTACATGTCTCAGTCTTTAAGAAATATCTCATATATTTGAAACCGATTGAAAGCTCGATAAAAGAATATGGAAGAAGCTCCTTTAAAGGAGTCATTTCTTCATGAGTTAGACCTTCGTAATGAACATTATTTTTAGAATGGTTTATCAATAAGCTCGAAGCATTACAAAATAATTGAAGAATGTTGATGACCTCCATCCATTCTTTTAATTTCACCTTAGTCATAATAAGGACATCATCAACAAACCATAAGTGCACTATTTTGATCAATATGGACACCTTTATACCTATTAGAGTTCCCTTGAGAATGCTACTTTTCATTAAAATACTAAGGCCTTCCATAACCAGAATGAAAAGTAATGGTGATAATGGGCAACCTTGGTGCAAACCTTGCCACTTTTGAAGAAATCTATCGCCTCGCCATAGAGTAAAACAACAAAAGATGAATATGTAACACAACCCATGATCCAATTAGTCCTCTAGATTTCGAAACCCACTTTTAATAATGTCAATCTTAAGTGATCCCAGTCAATACAATTGTAAGCTTTCCTCAAGTACAGTTTCAATACCAATGACTTAATATTCTTTTTTTTAATGCTATGAAGACTCTCATGAGCAATTCTTATTGCATCTTGTATCCTCCTTCCCTATAGGAACCTCAACTGTTTAGCAGAGAGTGATCTTGATAGGATCGACTTAATCCGATTTGCAATTATTTTGGATATCACTTTATAACAAAGATTACATAAGGAAATCAGATGGAAACCATTGAAGGTAACAAGTTTATTTTCCTTCGGTATAAGAGTCAGAAAGGTTGAGTTTAGACTCCCAATAATGGATCTTTTCTGTCTCAAATCCTCCACCATCTCAAGGATATCATTCCCAACTAAGTCAAAAAATAAAATGAATAATTCAACCGTCTAGTTGTCCGGCCCCAGACTCTTATCTTTTTTGAATTGAAACAATACATAATTTAGTTCCTCCAAAGTGACAGGACTATAAAGAGGGCCATTCTCCGCGTCACTAACCATCCTGGGAAAGAGACCAATTGCCTTGACTTGTTCATTGGTATTAACAATAGGCAGAGCCTTATAAAAAAAATTGTAATATGATACCGCTTCAACCTTTATCGCTCCTTGGTCTGAAAGAGTGAAACCATTTGCATCAATGATTTCCCAAACATGCTTTCAATTCCTATTGTTGCTTGCAACATTATGAAAATACTTCATATTATTGTCTCCACTTTTTATCCAGATCGCCCTGCTGCGGAGTCTAAAAGTCTCTTCTGCATCACGTAATAGTTTGTTTCTTTTACTTTCCAGCAACTGTATATGTAATTCCTCTCCCCAATTTTTTTTATCCCCAACCAGATTCACATTTGTCTCCCTTATATCGGCTTCTAGGTTCTCCAGTTGGGCCTTGTTCCTTGCGCAAACTTATTTATACCAGAGTTTTGTTTAGAGATTTAATTCCTTTAATTTCCACAGTATTCTACTCTACCTATCACCTTCCGACAGGAAACAAGGATCCTTCCAAATTTTATGAACCAATGCCACATATTCATCATCATGCAACCAATGGGAATTTATTTTAAAAGGACAAGCCTTGTAAATAGGTGGAATTTCCAGCTGGAGTAGTACAGGGGCATGATTTGATATAAAGGGGTACTCAACCTAGGACTGGAATAATCCTACCTCGGCCAATAAACCTTAAGACAAAAGATACCTTCTTAGTCACCTAACAATGGCCTCTTGACTAGAACGCCCATTCTGCCAAGTCGAGACCATTTTAGTTGGTTTAACGTCTATCAACGTTTTTGAAAGGAATAAATCTTTGTAGTAATCCTCTATCAAACTAGGAGCAAATGAGCCTCCCTAGGCCTCATTCGAAGAGAGAATAATATTCAGATCGCCAAAAGTAATCAAGTTTTTGATGGATAATATACCACTATCTTCCATCAAGCTCCAAAAAAGTTTATGATCCATACATAGACCATATATATGAAGTAAGGCAATCTCCCTCTTGTTAATAATACACCTGCATGTTAACATAATACAACCAATAGTAAGAAAAGGAACCAATTCATACATATTTGGGTCCTAAGTGACTAATAAGCCTCCCGAAGTACCCACATAATTTACAACACTTGATACCCAGGAGGGACGTAAATGGTGCATAAAATTTCTAGATTTTTGTTCGTGAACTAGGGTTTCCTGAAGGAAGACAATGTTAGGGTGAGTTTGATCCAGAAGTTTATGAACTGAGGAAACTTTGAGGGTGCCTCTAGTCCCTCTAATATTTAATGTGAGTAAAAGCATCACTTAGCCCTTGCCAGGGCTTTCATTGCTCTAAGATCCCCACTATCAGTGGAGGGGAGAATTGTGTCAATAGACTGTGTGGGTAAACCCACCAATTTTTTTACGTAAACTTCTAGTATTAATAGGTGAATGTTCAATGCCAATGCCTCTGGACCAGGCAAATTCCTTTTCAGCCCCTTCATAATGCTTATGTGAAGTAGTGGTCCCAGTTCCCGTCGATGGTTCTAGAATATCCTTGCCTAAATAAGTTGGCAACATTAAAGTATCCTTTGAGTCTCTGATAAAGGGAATCAATGACTCTAGAACAACATTGAGTGTGGAATCATCCACCTCATATTCTCTACACCTTGACTCCACCAGAGTGTTTGACAAAGGTTCCAACGATGAAGGAGGTGAAATTAAGGTCCCATACTGAGTATTATGTTGTGATGGGGATAAGGCCTGAATCAAATCAGTAGGGGGAGAAACAAGGGGCTCCACTAGAACATGTGGTGGAATCTCCGAGACTATAACATGGGGTGTAACAAAAATAGTCGACCCCGATGAGCTCTGCAAAACTAGATCAGTAGGGACCTTCCCCCCCCCCCAAGTTGACTCTTATCTAAGGAAGTATATAAATGTAAACAACGTGAACTATTGAAGTCCTCCTTCTCCTAGAGAGACAGAGTTGAGTATAGAGAAGGGAAAAGTATTTTTAACTTACCAGTGAGAGTCGACAATTCTCTTGCTGGCTCCAAAGTTCAGCTCCATAATGTATAGTCTCACTCCCAAGAGAGTCCTCTTCATTCATATAATCGAGTGGGTCCCTTTGCAGCATAGTATCCTTTGACGAATCATCAACCTATTTACTAGTACATTCACGATGAAGGTGACCCGTTCGGGGACACAAATTGCATTGAAAAGGAATGCCAAGATAGTCCAACTTTTGATTAAACCTCCGTCCACACCATTTGATGTCAATGGCTTATGGTAAATCACAATGGATATCCATTTCCACAAGAATTCGACCCACCTTTCTCGAAGAATTAACAAGTGACTTGTTATCCAGGGAAATAAACTTAACCAAAGCATCACCTATAGCTTGTAAAGCCCCTTCGTTCCACAGGTTCAATGGCAAACCCGATAGAAGTACCCACAAGTGACGGTACTGGAAATGTTCGGTTTCCAGGTCAAAGGAAACTCGCGAGCGTTTCAACATCAATCTGATACTGCCATAAACCCACTATGAGTTCAATAACAATGTCACGTCCTTCGATGTTCTACAAATAAAATTGAGCCACCCTTTAGTGAGGTAAAAGACCTTAGACTCATAACCCAGAAGTAGAGTCCAATGTTTTATAACCCACGACAAGATAGGTCATGTACTAAGATAGTTATAGGAAATTATTCCTACCAGACCATAGAGGGCCATTCTACAAGTCTCTTCCAAGCCCACATCAGAACCCAGAACCAGATGCTTAGCCTTCCTATTTTCTTTCCACAACTTCCTCCGAACACCATTTGGGTGCGACTGTTTGTGGGTTTTTCTCTGACCCATCGGTGAGAATACTTCTTTTGAGCCTAAAAGAGTTACATTAACAGAATGTGGCTCAATATCAGGTTGAGTAAGACCTTCAGTTGCAGGAGGAGAAACAAAGGAACTAGATGAAGGACCAGAAAGACGGTTGACAGTAAATCCTCAAGCGGGAGACGACATAAATGAGCAGGGGAATAATGACTTCGATGCACCTTCAAGACATCGGCCTTAGAGTAAAGACCCACATGCCTCCAAGCAACCTCATCATCAACATTCATAAGTGCCATGACATTTCTATCTAAGTCATTACAAAGAGTAGATCTCATAAATATGTTGATACTGAGAGGGGGGTGAATCAATATCAAGTACAATTTAAAACCTTTTTCAACTTATACTTAAAC
Organism: Picea engelmannii; assembly: GCA_009831015.1. Classification (NCBI taxonomy): domain Eukaryota; kingdom Viridiplantae; phylum Streptophyta; class Pinopsida; order Pinales; family Pinaceae; genus Picea; species Picea engelmannii. The sequence continues at coordinate 58,769 of ML814467.1, read as the reverse complement.
CACTCAACTATATCCAATGATAAATGAACAATAGTATAAGAGTTACACCAATACACCGCAATACACCATGCACAATATATGAGAAATAATCAATAGTTATTGTTCAAGGGAAGTAATGACTTCCAAAGGTAGCTACAACTTCCAAATGTAAAGGGAGGGATAAAAATAGAAGAGGAATATACAGTACTCAAATATCAAGAGAGGATTTAAATCTCCATCCTTTCCCCTTCCTTCCACCCAAAAACAAGTTATAAAGAGAATGGTAGACTTTGTTCAATTCTAGTTTATTTAGGAGACCTAACTTGTACAAAATTCCCCGCACTCAATATTTAACATTAGATTCTGAAACTCGCACACAAGAAACTACAGTCCGTAATATTTCCAATGCAATTTGTCCCACTTCATTTGGACTCTCTATGAATAAGTTATGATTGTTTTACCCGGAACACATGTTTATTGACTAGCTTCAGGATTGGTCAAAAACCCTATCTTCCACATAGTGTATCTCCATAATTATAGAGAATCAAGAGATGAATTTTTTACCACAGGTACCTTGATATGTCTTCTCAATACCATATAAATTTCACCATCTGAATCATTCTAGAAAAAAACGTTATAGCAAAAATGGTAAGATGACCTTAAAATAACATACCTTAGAACACATCACCAAAAGACTTCATCCTCCCTTGAAATCCATCCTTCTTTACTTATAATTTCCTTTGAAATTCGACTTGTGTATTAAATGAATGTATAATGATATTTATTTATACCATTTATGTCACTTCCTTTTAACATTAGGGCCGACTTGACACTTTCTTATTTTGTAATTTTGTTCTTTAATTATCTTTAGGGCCTACATGTACTTCCTTCTTCAATTCACATTGTCATCTTCAAAAATTCATTTCTCCTCAACGATGAGGATCCATGTGATGCACCACATACCATCAGAAACAACATGATGTATACTATCCATCCATTGGTGTTGTATCTGCATGTGCATTGTCATTCATGTCCAAATACCTTCATCAATCTTGCGGTCCAAATCCCATGACTAGGGTTGACATCAATGACAACAACCAATATTCCAACAATCTCCCCCTTTGTCATTGATGGAAACACTCATGCTCCCCCTATCATCATGATCCCAATTTCTCTCCCCCTTTGACATCAATGGCAAAGGGTAGGGCTTTGTTGGGCTCTAAAGATGTCTAAAAACAACCTTAGTTTAACATTAATTTATCAACTCGAGGATTCGTCTTTTATCTCAAAGAATATCACCAAAGTCTATGCAGATAGCTCGTAGAGGCTAAAATCATGCAATGAAATCAAATCTGAGTTTATCAACAATCAAGTTCCTCAAACATTCATTAAAGATTCTAGGAATTGAAATCTAAAGTTGTGCAATGGAAAGGAACTAATTAATCTATTGAATTCATTTTAAGAGCAGTAATTAAATCTAGATAAAGACTTGCATAAATGACTATTATTATGAATCAAATTGCTGGAAAGAAAAAGGCGAATTACTATGTCTATGGAAAGAAACTGAGACTGTAATCTAGTCAAAAAGAGACAACAATCGTATTTCTATTGAAAGGAACAACAACTATATTCTAACGGAAAGTAACAACAAATGTAAACTAAGTAAAAGGAACAACAAATGTAAACTTATGAAGAAATGTCACACATCAAATCTTAGTAATAGGAATTGGAACAACAATCATCTAATGCTTTAGGGAATATCTATCTCTTGCAATTGACACGGAATCATTAATACACTTATGCATTCATTTAACTACTGTAAAAGAGAATCGAATCACAAAACATAAATTGAACTGATACAATTACAGGTCGAACAATAGTTCCTTCAGAATGGGCCCTTGGTCCTTAGAAGCACTTCTATTTTAAATTCAATATACAGAAATGATAAAACCGCTCGAAGCTTCTATTGATTTCATAGCTGGTACAACATTTTACAAAAACTGCTAACTCATAGCAATTCTAAGTTCTAAGTTCTTGGGTGCAATTCTTCTACCTCTTTTCAAGATCTATTTACCCCTTATATATTACAATAATCTGGGTAAATTAAGCTATCATGAGGATCGAGAGATCCTTAGGATTTCTTTACTATTACAATATAAGAAACTCGATCATCTTCAAAACTACCTTGCGCCATAAAGTCTTCAACCTCCAATAGCTTGCGCATCTTCAAGATTTCCTTTGCTATCTTGGGTTTGACAATATTTAACCAATCTTGTAATAAAACCAGACAATTACAATCATATTTATAATCTATGTAATTTAACTTCAACGATAACGCTAAAGAGTATATTATTCATTTTCTATTCTATTTGCTCCTAAATAATCGAAAAGTCAATCAAGATGATATCATGAAATGTGGGAAAAAGGAAGATATTTATACCTTTTTCATAACCTAACATACCCCCCTAGCTTACCTTCTTGCATGTCCTCATGCAAGATGAGATTTTACATGTAAAGAAGTAATGTTGTAAGATGGAAAGGTTGGTTCACCAGGCCTTCTGAACCCATTGCTTCTTTTGAGTTCTCCAAAAGAAGCATCCTCCTTTTTCTTGTTAATTTGATAATCTTTTTGGTAACTTTTTGGAGGGAACCAGATGATAGGGGGATTATATCTGCACCCAATCCAAGCAGGCCCTTCCTCTTGGAGAAATCTAGAATACCTCTCTATTATGAAGGTAGCTGCAAAGAAATTCCTGTACCCAAAGGGTTCCCTACTCTTTACTTCATGGGAGGATGCATCCCATCTCAATTTAGAAGAAGCAAGAGCTTCCTCCTTAAGCTCCCTAAAACGAGTGATACCTAAACGTATAACCTGTAGATGGATAGGGTC
>ML814467.1:0-55856 GCA_009831015.1 Picea engelmannii | reverse complement strand
CCCCCCCCCCCCCCCCCCCCCTCCCTTTCATAAAGGTTTTATGTCGCATAATGGCTGAAAAGGACTTTGGAGGTTCTCCCCTAACCCAAAGATCTAACCCAACTTCCCTCTTCAGGAAGGTTTTATGAGATTTACCCCATCTAACTTGGTTCTGAGTAAATGACAGAAATTCCTAAAACTGTATGTCACCTATGAATGGGCCAGGGTTATCTTCCCTTTTTTCTTCTAGAATGAAATTATGAAAGTACAATTCACACAAAAAGTATTGTACCTTTTCATCCTGCTCACTGAAACATGAAATAAACTCAGGTACAATGGAAAATGAAATAGGGTTTCCTGCTCTGATGGCCTTCACTCTTAATAACAGATATCGTTCCAACAAGAATAAAGTGTAATTGGTGGCAGGGGCTCTGCAATTAATAGCATCATAGTAGACATCACATATTTCTTTGATTTGATTCAGATCTTTTTCTAATTGGGTTTTCACCTTTTTTTATCTTCCCCTGGTCTCTGGTGAGCACAACATAGGTCTCACCCTCTGTTGTTGTCATGTCCTTCAGTTGTTTAACAATCTTTTGATATTCATCCCTAGTGACCATCTCATCTTGGTGTTGAGCCAATGCTCGCTGATCTTGTCCCATCTCTGCCTTTAGTTTATCAATGGTGACACCCTGTGCTTGAGACTAGGATGCTTGGTATTCTTCCATAACGCCCATCTCTTTCCTGGATTGAGTTAATTTTTGCTAGACCTGTGTAAGATCTGCTTCCAGTCTGTCCACAATAATACTCTATTTCTGGGACTGGAGTGCTTGGTTCTCTGCCATAGTCAGTAATTCATTTCTGTTTTGAACCAGGGTTTGTTAAGACTACATCAATTCTTCCTCCAATCTCCTGATGGTAGTATTATGATCAAGGAGTTGAACTATTTCCTCTAATATCAGGGTGTCTGTCTGCACCTCGACATCAATTGATTCTATAGCTGTCATATTTTCTTGTGTTTCTAAAGGAATTGCTTCCTCATTCTGAGCTACTGTTTCTTCTACTACTATTTCTTCAGGGTTTGTTTGTATCCCTATAGAATTTGTACTGACAACTTCTTTAGGAAGAGGGTTTCTTCCTTGCACTCTGACTCTTTTGTTCTTCTTTCTTCTGTGGGCCTTATCTGCTTGTTCTATCTGTTTCCTCAATTCCTTAATAATTTCCTTGAGTTTAACCACCTTCTTATTTAATACTTCATCCTTCTTAGCCTTTTTCTTCAACAATTTATTTTCTTTTTTTAACTTTCTAATTTTCTTATGGCTCTTGGCTGATTTTTGTTTATGAGAGGTCTCAAGGTCTTCTTCATTCTAACCAGCATATGGTTGTTCCTCTGTTCCTTCCAAAAGTTCTGTCTGTCCAAGAAGACTTCTTGTTTCAAAATGAGGTTCTTCCTGTGCTCTGTCCTCGGGAAAAGACATTTCAATATCAAGAAAATATTCAACTGGTTTTGAAGAGGAGGCTTGTTCTGGGCATTTTTCTGGATTATTTGTGCCTCTATCAATTGAGTTCCCCAAGCTTCCCAAAATCTGGGCTATTTCTACCTCACAACTCTTCATAAATTGTTCTGTCAGATGCTCTAATGTCGGTTGGGTGTCTTCCAGATCATTCCTTTGTGAGGTTTGTTCTACTTGCCCAATTTCTTGAGCATTTTCACGTGGATACTGTTCTGTAGAATTCTGAAGTTTTTCAAGCTATTTTGTGGTACCCTGAATTGCTTCAGTTGTTTCCTGAATTCGTCTGCTTCTTCTCCTTTTTTGAATGATGGTTGTAGGGGAAGTTGTTGCTCTCTTCCTCTTTTTCGTTAATGCTTGTGTTTGTGAGGTATGGGCCTCTATGATTTGGGTAGGGTCTGCCTCAGCTTTGGTTTGAGGAGATGGGATTTCTCTTTGGGCAGTAGTCTCCTCTGCCTGTCTATCTTCAATTTCTTATGGTGGTTCTTCATGGCATAATTCAGGATTCTCCAATTGTGGAGGTCTATTGGCCTCAATCAGGTTATCCTAGGTCAATTGAGTTTGACTCAGTTCTTTATTTGTTATCAGTTTAACTAATCTGTGGTGACTAATAACAGTAACAGGGTCCTTGGATTTTTGTGTTCTTAAGGCAACCTCATGTAATATGACATTCAAAAAGAAAGGTAGATTAAGTACTAACCATTGTTTTAAAGTTGCCAGCAATTTGAGGTGGCGAGGTTGAATTATGTCATATCGTCCATCACAAGTGATGTACCAGTGAATTATCCCTACAAGTTCCTTCCATGGTTCTCTGAGGGTATTGGGATTGAGTCCCTTTCCCTTCTTATCCAATTCTTCCCCAAGGTCTGTGAAAGTTTCCACAACTTCCTTCAGTGTTGTGTATCTTCCTGTCCACTGAATGCCCGTGTTAGGGAGGCCTATGACCTCTGCTAAGATTGCCGGGGTGACTGAGATTTGTATGCCTCACACCATAGAGTTTTCTCCCTGTAGATTCTGAAAGAATTCAAGCATGACATTCGTGTCATATCATTACAGACGGTTGAAGTACTCCGTCCACCCCGATTGTGCAGGATGTATCTTGCTTTCTCTGTAATCTTTAGTAAAGTTGGCTCCCTGCACACACCTCTGCCACCCATTTTGTGAGAAAATGTGGACGACTATCGTTCCTGGTAGCAGACTTGGTTAGACCATATTGGAGGAAAAATTACTGAAAATAGAAAATATCAGAGACATCAAATGTTTACAAATGTGGGTATTTATTACAATCATTACTATATTTATTGAGAAGCATGTCGAGCGTCCACTCCCCTCATTAATATAAAGATCGACCTCGACCGTCAGCGTAGGGAAAAGTAATGAGTGTAGGTATTTATGGTGAGAAGTAATGATTGTACGGTCGCTGCCAATGGGGATCAATGATTTATTTTCAAAAACATATTTTAACGGTAATCATTAAACGTTAATCCTCTTTTGTGGAATTGAAATATACCAATACTCAAAAGAATGCTTTAAGGATACATACGTCGAATAAATTAAATCTGTTCATTTAAATAATATCCCACATATCATAATGTTGTTACTTTTCCGTTTCATTGAATACAACCGAAATGATAGCCTCATTATTGAGTGAAGGAAATCTAGAGATATGTAGAAACTTGGTGTGTAAGGTAAACTTCCATACCACAGGCAGAGCCATAGTTGCCAACAAGCATCCATAGCCTTGACAGGGTTGCCTTTTAACCCTCAGATGAGCTTGTATCCTTGATACTTATTTGAATCGTCTTTTCCAAAAAGACCATTATCCTGGTTTGGTAGCCATATGATGATAATGCCACTCACTAGATTGTAACTTAGGTGAACAAGCCGACTCATGATGAGACCCCTTGTCCTTTGACTAGACAATGTCAAAGGCCATTGCCCTGGTGTGGTAGCCATAGTGGGAATGTCACTTAGGTTATTATCCTATGATCGTGGAAGGTTGGCTCGTGATGAGACCCCCTATTCTTTTTGAAAAAATTATTATTATTATTATTAATATATATATATATATATATATATATATATATATAAGTTTTAAGTATTTAAGTTTTTCCTGAAAAAGACCATTATCCTGGTTTGGTATCTAGATGATGATAATGCCACTCACTAGAGTGTAACTTAAGTGAACAAGTCAGCTCGTGATGAGACCTCTTGTCCTTTGACAAAATAAAATGTCAAAGGCCATTGCCCTGGTGTGGTAGCCATAGTGGGAATGTCACTTAGGTTAGTATCCAATGATCGTTATAGGTTGGCTCGTGATGAGACCCCCTATTCTTTGTGGGAAAAGAAGAAATTTAATTGATTTTTTTTTTTTTTTTAGAAGTGTATGAAGGGAGGCTCATCTACTCCTTAAGAGTAAGGGATGGCATAAAGAAATGTAAGGATGAAAAGTAAAAGTGTACCGTAGAATCCTTATTAATTATAAAGGCGAGATATCATTTAAGTGTATTTGTATGTATAAGGGAAAAGAAAGGAATTATGGTGATTACAGGTTATGAACAAGGTTTAAGATATTTCAAAGAAAGTGATCCAAAAAAACAATGTGATAAGGTATGGGAGATAGTCCACAAAATGATGATAGATAGTTAGAAATAATGCTGGTGAAAATTATTTGGTGAAAGTTGTACCCCAAAGGAAAGGTTTAGCATTTTATAAACAATGTAGGGAAGGAACGACAAAATGAACAATAGGTGTGGAAAAGGAATAGAGGGTGCGACAAAGGAACAACAATTGTTCCGTTCAAAGGAATAGTAGACGTGCAAAAGGAACAACAATTGTTCCATTCAAAGGAACAACAGGCGCACAAAAGGAATAACAATTGTTCCATTCAAAGGAACAATAGGCGCGCAAAAGGAACAACAATTGTTCCATTCAAAGGAACAACATGCACGCAAAAGGAACAACAGTTGTTCTGTTCAAAGGAAAAACACGCGTGCAAAAGGAACAACAATTGTTTCGTTCAAAAGAATAGTAGGCGCACAAAAGGAACAACAATTGTTCCATTATTAACCATATGAATAGGTAATTTTTAGAAACCTGGCAATGTATTTTTCTTGAATTCAAGGTTGATTTCTCATCAACTAAATTCATTTATGAGTTGGTTTATTTCAAAATTAAGTAATGGATGGTTTGTTAATGTTATGAATTTCATTATAGTTGCCCAATTGCTACTACTGAACCATGACACATTCATTTCTCTGTGAAAGACAGGGTTTGGGTGATGAGATGAAGAGGGAGTTCAGAACATAAAAGAGTTCTAATTGAGTTCATTACAATTATCCTCCCTAGTTTTGACTTTCTCGAATGACTATCGAAAATAATAATAAAAAAACTAAATAAAATCTACAGAAAACAAAATTATATACAGTATGTACAGTGACAACATAATTCAACATTTATGGAGTTGGGGTGGCTAGATTACCTTCCCATCCAACCAAAATTTGAATGGTAGGGTCCTTACTTACCTCTTGGTAGAAAGATTCTTTTGAGGGCGGTTGATGATAGAGTTGTAGCCAGTGTCCATTGACCCGAAATGGAGATCCGGACCCATCTATGGTGCTTAACGTGACTGTGCCATTATCATGGACTTCATTGATTTCGTATGGTCCTAGCCACCGTATCTGTAATTTTTCCGAAAAATCCTGAAATTTGGAATCATAGAGGAGCGCCCAGTCACCTTTTTTAAACGTTTTTTTTTTATATGCTTGTCGTGCTAGGTCGTTCTATGTTGTTGAATAACAGTCGTGCATGCTACAACAGACAAGTGTGCTTCATCCAATTCGTTGAGTTGTTGAAGGCGATGTTGTGTTCTTTTGTAATATCCAGTTTGATTTCCTGGGCCATCCTTAGAGTCTTGATTTAAAACTCGATTGGGAAGATGGGTTCTTTACCATAGATTAAATGATAAGGAGAGTATCCAGTGGTATTACGCCATGTTGTGCGGAAAGCCCATAAGGCATTTGGGAACTCAGAAGCCCAATTCTGTCTGTTTGTGGAGACAGTCTTTGTCAGGATTGCCTCCAAGACTTTATTGGTGCTTTCCACTTGCCCATTTTCTTGTGGATGGTACGAAGAAGTAATTATGTGTTTGATATGATAATTATCTAGGGTGGTGGTGATTCTATGAGCTGTAAATTGTGACCCCCCATCAATAATTACCTCTCTTGGTAGTCCATAGAATACAAATAATTTGAAAAGAAATTTGATGACTGCTTCTTCTGTTGCATTTGGTAAGGCTTCTGCCTATAACCATTTAGTCATGTAGTCCGTTGCGACTAGAATATAGGCCTTCTGATTTGACTTTGGATTGAAAGGGCCAACGAATTCTAGTGCCCATTTCTCAAATGGTTCCACAACTACTTGTGCTTTCAAAGGCATTTCATCAACCTGACCTGGTTTTCCCATCCGTTGACAACTATCCTAGGTCTGGACATATTTATTTGCATCTCTGAATATTGAGGACCAATAATATCCCATCTGCAGAATTTTGTGTCCAGTCCTGCGATCTGCAAAATGCCCACCATAGGGCTCATCATGTCTGACCTTTAGTATGTCGTAGATTTCGTCATCTCGTACGCATCTATGGATTTGGAGATCAACTCCTGTATGGAAGAGATATTCGTTGATCTAGGCGAATTGTGCGCTATGCTGGATGATCAATTTTCTTTCCCTTGATGAAAGATGTGCCGGTAATCTTCCCGCTGCCAGGTAATTTTCCACGTCAGCATACCAAGGTGGCTTTGTGGTAATGACAAACAAATGCTCATTTGGAAATCGATCTTCGACTGTTAAGGAGTCGTCTATTTTGGGTATGTGGGATAGGAAGTCTGCGACGAGGTTTTATCTCCCGGGTCGATCTTTGATTGTGATATCAAATTTTTGCAATAGTAACAACCATCGAGTGACCCGTCCATTAGTAATTGGTTTATTAGCCAGATATCTAATAGCAAAATGATCAGTATACAGAATGCTTGGATAGCCTGTTATATAATGACGAAATTTATTGATGGCATGTATAATAGCTAAAAACTCTTTCTTTGTTGCTGTATAATTAAGTTCAACTGGATTAAGATTCTTGCTAATAAAATAAATGGCGTAGGGTTTCTTGTCCTCCTCCTGTCCGAGGACAACGCCTATGGAAATATCTGATGCATCGGTGGAGATGTGAAATGGTATTTTCCAATTTTCCCCCCTCAACACCAGTGCTGTCGAGATCAACTTCTTGAGTCCTACAAATGCCACATCACACTTGTCAGACCACTGAAATTCTACATTACCAGTCCAAGCATGTAAAGGTGCAACGATTCTTGCAAAATTTTCCATAAATCTACGATAGTGTCCTGAAGCACCAAGGAAACTACATACCTTAGTTTGTGTGTGGTGTGTAGGTAGATTAAGGATTACCTCTATTTTTGTTGGATCTACCCTAATTCCATCTGCAGAGATATAATTCCCTAGTACCACACATTCTGTCATCATCATGTGACACTTTTCGTGGCTTAAACATAACCTGGTCCCAATGCACCACTCTAGTATTTTCTCCAGGTTATTCCATGCTTGATCGAAGTCGTCGCCATAAGGAGTGAAATAATCCATATAGACTTCAAGTCCTTCGTTGATCAGATCGTTGAATATGCTCAAAATGGCCCTTTGAAAAGTGGTTGGAGCATTACAAAGTCCAAAGGGTAATACTTTGTATGCAAAAGTGCCCCAGGGGCATGTGAATGTAGTTTTATCTTGATCTTTTGGGGCAATTTGAATATGATTGTACCCACTAAAATCGTCTAGGAAAGAAAATAATTTCTTTCCTGCCAAAGTATCCAGGACCTGGTCAATGAAAGGCAAAGGGAAGTGGTATTTTTGAGTGGCTTTGTTAAGTGTTAGAAAAACAGGACCGTGGAGCAATAAAATAAAACAAATGCGGAAACAAAACACATAAGATACACAATACAATAGAGACACAGATTTACGTGGTTCACCCAGTATGGGCTACGTCCACCAGAGAAATTGCCAGGTCCTTCATTTATTATTATCCAGCATATGAAGGGATACAACCTACAACAAACCCATTGTAACTTCCTCTTCTTTCTCTCACAGTCTCCTATCTTAGAATACAATATTCGCCATCCACCATTGCCACAATACATTTCCCTCATAAAAGAGGGTTGCTTTCTAGGGAAAAAATCTATAACATAATCTCTATTGTTAGATCTGGGACCTTATAATGAACAGTCCAGATTTACAATGAAATTACAATATACATTTAAAAGACAATTTTTCCTTCGGGGGATTTGCCCCCAAATCCCCACTGGGGGCCCCGCTTGCCCCCAGTCGGGGGGATAGCCCCCCCGGACCCCGCAGAGGGGGTACCCCCCCTCTGCACTCCCCCGCGTGGAAGAGTGTACATACTTTTGGGGTGTAAATACTTCATGGGGTATAAACATGACTGAAAGTAAAAGACCTCTGAATCAGGAAGATAATCAGGCTCCACAACCAACATTAAGTTCCCTGTAGTCAACACAGATGTGCCATTTCCCATTTTTCTTTGGGACGATCACTAATGGGGAAACCCACCGACTGTATGAGATGGGATATATAAAATCTATGCCCAACATCTTTTGTAATTATTCTTTAACGATATCCCTAAGGTGATGATTCAATCTTCTTTGTGGTTGTCGGATAGGCCGGGCATCTTTTTCAACATAAATGTGGTGTGTGCAGAGTTGCAGATCAATACCTTTCATATCAGAATATTCCCATGCAAAAGCTTGCTGGTATTTGGAGAGGAATTGAATTAGCTTTTGCTACTGTTGTTCATCTAAATTGACATTGATGTTTAGAGACCTCCCTGGTGCAATCTCGACGGGTTTGCTGTTATGAACAACTGTAGTTGGAATTTTGCTCCATTAAATATTCCAGCAGGTCTCCCTGTGCTTCACAATCTAGAACAGTTTGGAGCATTTGGTAGGTCAGGTTGCTCATGGTCGTTGTATTATTGATAAACCCACTGATTACGTCATCCTCTAGCTAGTTTTTAAGTCTGAGGGATTCTTCTTGCATAAGAGGGGCTCGCAAATCCTTCTCTGGGTATCGCGGTGGTGGAAATTGTGGATATACGAAAGTTGGACTTGGTTTAGCAGGATGATATAAAGTGAGGTTCTTTGTGATAGCCCCTCTAGTGATTGTCATATTACTTGTTCGACATCCTGTGTACACATCTGTTGTTGCAAGCCATGGCCTACCCAGTATCAATGGATGCCCTTCAAGTCCACTTCTTGGGTTGATGATGAGGAAGTTTGTCGGATATTCCCAAGAGTTGACAGAGATGGCTATATCATGTAATGTACCAACTGGTCAAACCACTGATCGATATGCTAACTGCAACATTATTGCAGTGGGTTCGAAGGAGTTAAAACCCAAGGTATTGCAAGTTTCCATAGTCAGGATGTTGATGGCTTCTCCCAAATTAACTAATGTATTGGGAAAAAAACAGCCCTGGATCTGAACTGTCACTATGGGATTCCCCAAATCTGCATATTTAACCAGTTCTTGTCTACCTAAAATTAGATTGGACAAGGCTCCTACCACATAGACCGTTGATGATGGATTTTTTATTTTTTTGACGGGATTTCTCCAACATATCTCCTTGATCATTTTTGCGTAGATTGGGATGTCCTGAAGAGCTTGCAGGAGTGAAATCTTGATATATAAATTCTTGATTTCCCCTACAATGTCGAAGTTGGGATATACAGTCAGTTTTTCTATCATCAATCTTTCAGGGAATGGAGGGGAGGGCATTGCATCCTTATCAGGATCTTGTGATTTGACTGTGTTTCCCTCCTGCTCGATTTCTTCTGTTATTACCACAGTCGAAGGTGTTATTGTTGGTTGTTTTTCACTCTCTTGCTCTTGAAAAACATTATTTTCTTCAGGAGAGATTATTCGTCCCGATCTCAACCGTAGTTCGTTACACCCTACCGAGATAGTCTCTCCTTCTCCATTCTCCATAATCTGGACGAGATGAGTCGGTCTGTTATTTGGATGTGGGTGAGGTTGGGCTGGTAGTTGAGGGCACAATTGGGATTGTGGGTTTTGGGGCAATTGGAGTGGTGCTTGTAACGTAGGCTGAGTTTTAGAGGCCATCCCCATGGGTTGGTTGTTTATCCCCACGCGGCGCTGCCAATTATTATTCCAATTTGGGTTTTGGGTAGTCATGTTGGGCCACTGTGAAGGCTAGATGTTGTTATTTGAGTTTTTCCAGGATGAGGTGGGATATTGTGAGTTAGGCCAAGTGGAAACTGCAGTTGGCTTATTCTGCCAGGCAGGATTTGCAGTGGGCTAGTTTTGCCAAGTGGAATTTGCAGGTGGGTATTGCTAGGGCTGCCAGTTCTGATTAGTAAATGGCTGACCCTGCCATGTGCTACTAGGAGCTTGTTGTTGATTATACTATCCAGAGAAGAAAGAGGAAGGGTCCTGCAGTGTATTTGGAGGCTGATTCTGCCATTGATGATGTTGAGCCATCATATATAATGGCTTTGTTTCTTCTTCTACTTCTCTAAAGACATATTTCAGTCCAAGAAGTGATGGGAATTGTTCTGTGTCATGATCCTTGGTGCAAATAGCATAGACCCAGGTCACATCCAAAGGGAAATCCCTTGGACCATGTTTTCTTCTGCACCTGTGGCAAAATATGGCCAACGTTTGTTTTGCTTTTGTTTTTTACTGTTTGGCCTGCAACACATCCAATTGTGTAGTTAGAGTGCTCATAATATCTGTTTTGAATTTTTCTAAGAGATTCCCAACTTCAGCTCGTGTAACACCCTCGCTGGTAATATTGCTATTTCTGGTGAGGGGGGTACGCATCCCTGATCTAGTCCGTGAACTTCCTCTTGAGCACCTGATGCACAGTAGGACGATGTCATCATAAGTTTCTTGATAAATGTCATCCTTCCCCATTAAATTCAACATTTCTACCCATTCATCTTTCATACCTTTAATTAGAGTTTCCTTAAGTACTTCACCTGGTAACGTGCCATAGGGTGATCTTGGTAAATTATATTGAAATATCTCGACATATTCTTCTAATGATTCATTTTCTTTTGCAGTCATTTGAAAGATTTCATCTTTTAAGTCTCTGGTTCTATAATAATCCTAATATTTTGTCAAGAAGGCCTGTTTCATCTCATCCCATGAGTTTATAGTTCCTCCCCCTAATCCCATGAACCAATGTAGAGCTGCTCCTTTCAAAGTGGAGGGGGACAATTTTAATTTTTGGGGTTCAGAGGTGTAATCATACCCTCTACATAGGACATCAAATTCAAATAAGAATACATCCAGGTCTTTTGAGATTAATCTATGAAAGGTTGGAAGGTTTTGTAGGGGAATTGCCTTCATGGGGGCATTGGCGATTGGATCAACTATCGGATATTCCAAAGTGGAAGTCTGGGGATGTTGTGGATTTGTGATCTGGATTATTTTCGGCACGAAATGAGATCGGAGATATAATAAAGAAATGCACAGAGATATCGCAAATATTCAATAATATAACAGAAATGTATCGGAGATGCAACCATAAACACAGATATACAGTAATACACAATTTCTATTAATGAAACAAATGTACAGAGACTGTAAAAATACAGAGTGAAAGACTCGCTAGAATGGTGGCAGCTTATCTCTGAGAAGAGATGTGACAACTACTCGCATTCGCAAGAAGATGATTACAATGAGGCTCCGAAGGCCTTTTTTACAATAAGCAAGAATGCCAAAAGCCCTAGACTTCCAAAAACCTAACCCTGGGAGATGAAGCACCAAAAGTCATGTGGGCCCCGTTTGGGTAAGTTGGTGCATCAACTTCCCGAGGTCGTAACTTTTGCATACAATCTCCATTTTAGGCGTATGATAGCTCGTTGGAAAGATCTATCCGAGGCCTACAATGATTGAGACAAAATAGCATCGTAGGAGATAATTTTTGAGAGAAACATACCCAAAAAAATATCGTTTAGGGCCTCAAAATGGCCTCAGAAGTTCAGGACCCAAAAAAACTGCTAAAAATAGTAAATTACCAAAATTGCCAAAAATATGTTTTGGGCCAGTTGGAAAAGGTGGGTGGCCACCGATATCCACCTGGATCAATCCTCCCTCCTTAGGAAGAAATGGTCTCCATTGCATTGAGTTCCCGGGGGAGAGGGGAAAGCGATTGTTGAATCTGAATCTTGGTGAGTTGCTTGCCTTGTTGGAACCGTCACGCTGCTTGGTTTGTTGAAGGTCGTCACGAACCTGTGGCTGGAAGGGTTGGACCTTTTTAACCAAATTGACTACATGAGATGACTGTGTGCAGAAGGAATCTTTATGCTTTGCTGCAACCTTGTCGACCTGCTTCTGGTGGATAGAAGGTGCTTGGGCCAAGGCTGTAGTGGTTGCAGTATCCTTTTGTTCCCCTTTTGAACAGATTATGGAGAAGATGAATTTTGTAGTATGAGATACTACCTTGCGGCACTGTTTAGGTGGGGCAGTAGTTGGAACTACCTCTGGTACCTTGTAGAGATGACCCCCCAGATTAATAATGACACTACGGGGTTGAGACTCATAGATAGCATGGCGTTTCCACATATATGGCTGGCCCAAGAGAACATCAAAAACATCCAGTGGGGAAACATCAAATAATACCTCATCCTTGAAGGGTTGGATGTCGTATGACAATCGACACTAGTGGCTGACATGAAGATCTCATCCTTGGAAAAGCCACCCGATGTTGTATGGTTGTGGGTGTGGTGTTGTCGACAATCCCAACTGTTTGACGACCTATGCTGAGATGAGGTTCTTCTGGCTTCCACTATCAACAATAAAATGCAGCGGGGTCCCCATCACCCACATATGTGAATGAAAAAGGTGCTCACCCTCTTTTGGATTTGTTGGTTCTTCTGGTTGAATTGTTGCGGTCACGACAATAGCAGTGGGGTCTGCGTCGATGATCTGTCTTTTACCAGTATTCTCAGAATCAGATTCTGAATCAGGGTTCGGCTCCTTGTCTTTGATCTCGACCACCAATGACTTTTTTGAGCGACATTCATCGGTGTTGTGCCAGGGGCTTTTGTGGAAATCGCACCATTTCCCGATGTCCTTCTTTGTCTTCCCGTGACCCTTCTTTTCCTGTGGCTTGGACTGGTTTTCAGGAGACTATTTGTTAGGGCTATCTTTGTCATACTTTGGTTGTTGTGGATTTGCAGACCTGAACTCCCGTTTGTTCTGGTGCTTAAATTTCTGCTCAATTTTAACAGCATATTGATAGGCATAACGAAGTGATGATATGTCTAGGAAATCCATTTCAGTTTGGATGTATCTGTGTAGAGCCCCACGATATTTCAGAACCAAAATTTCGTTCAGAGTCTTTGATACCCAACTTGGTGCGCAAGGTATGGAAGCTATTGGTGAACTCCAAAATTGATTGGCCCCTTTCTTGCCGCAGTGTGGTCCATCTCATGTATTGGTCCTCATAGTTGCCAACAGGGTAGTACTGTTCCTTTACCACATCCACAAAAAAATCCCAAGTGGGCTCAGCCCCATATATTCCAGACTCCTCTGTGGAAATTTTCTCCCAGTAAGTTTCCCACCAATGTTTGACATGGGGGAGAGCCTTAAGGAGTGCGAAGGTGATCTTTTCCTTGTCTAAAAAATTATGAACAGAAAAATAACCTTCTAGTAGATTTAACCATTTATCTAGGGCATCTGCATCTATTTGACCTTCAAATACGGGAATATCAAAATTAACCTGTACCTTGAAAGGCGAGGTGCCTCCAAAGTGGCCACTTGATGAAGATGCATCTGATGCTATCAACAGGCTTTGAAGGATGTGGGAAAAATTCTCCATCATTTCGTCCCTCTGTCGCGTGAGAGCTTGCTCAAGCAACAGACTGATAGGATCGTCTGCTTCGTCGTTTTTCTTTTCTTCCGCCATTGAGGGTTTCTTGGGTGTGCGAGAGCGATTGTATTCAAGAGAGACAAGCTCGAGACCCAACTTGCTATACTCGGACCTGGTCGGGGACATGCACTGAAAAATGATCAAGAGCAGTCTGCTCTGATACCACTGATCCAGATTATTTTCGGCATGAAATGAGATCGGAGATATAATAAAGAAATGCACAGAGATATCGTAGATATTCAATAATATAACAGAAATGTATCGGAGATGCAACCATAAACATAGATATATAGTAATACACAATTTCTATTAATGAAACAAATGTACAGAGACTGTAAAAATACAGAGTGAAAGACTCGCTAGAATGGTGGCAGCTTATCTCTGAGAAGAGATGTGACGGCTACTCGCATTCGCAAGAAGATGATTACAATGAGGCTCCAAAGGCCTTTTTTACAATAAGCAGGAATTCCAAAATCCCTAGACATCCAAAAACCTAACCCTGGGATATGAAGCGCCAAAAGTCATGTGGGCCCCGTTTGGGTAAGTTGGTGCATCAACTTCCCGGGGTCGTAACTTTTGCATACGATCTCTGTTTTAGGCGTATGATAGCTCGTTGGAAAGATCTATCCGATGAATACAACGCTTGAGACACAATAACAATGTAGATGGGAATTTACGAGAGAAACATACCCAAAAAAACATCGTTTAGGGCCTCAAAATGGCCCCGGAAGTTCAGGACCCAAAAAAACTGCTAAAAATAGTAAATTACCAAAATTACCAGAAACATGTTTTGGGCTAGTTGGAAAAGGTGGGTGGACACCGATATCCACCTGGATCACTTTGGTTGTGCCATTTGATCGAAAATATGCCAGAAATATTCAGGTATTTCTTGATCCAGATGTTTTATTTGAATTGATTGGTTATCTTATCTTCTAGGGGATTTGATTGCACTCCCTCTATTTGGGATTTTGGGTATGCCTTCTTCTTTCACAAGAGATTCAGGATTGGGTGGTGGGTCTGTCTTAGCTATCCCACTGGTTTCTCCTTATCCTTCCTCCAAATTACAAGAGTTTCCCTCTTCTAAAGGGTTGAGGGGTGGAAGATCTGTGCTCTGAAAGATTTACTCAGTCCCTTCAGTTTTTCTATGAATCTCGGTGTGGGATGCAGTTGGTGAAACTGCCACCCGAGGGATTTGGGTAGATCCTTTCCTAGGTCCAACCGAAGCTTGAGATTCTTCTTTTCGGATGATGTCGTCTATGAAAGTGCTTCTTCCAGGGAGCACCGAGCCATAGGCTTTGGTAATTTTTGGTGGGGGTTTTGGTTTTTCAAGATCTTTCTTCTTAGTCATACACACTTCACACAAAAAAAGGAAAATCAAGAAAAAAAAAACACCTATGCAACCTCTTAATGCGTCAGTTGGAGGTAGGCACTGGTATAAGCATCTTACTTATAGCCTGCGTAGGTTCTTATCTTCTGTCTTTAATACCTCGTCCTCCAGAGGCACAATCTATGCTACATTTGACATTCTTCCCCGACAATGGCGCCAAAATGTTAGGCTCTAAAGATGTCTAAAAACAACCTTAGTTTAACATTAATTTATCAACCCGATGATTCGTCTTTTATCTCAAAGAATATTGACAAAGTCTATCCAGATAGCTTGTAGAGGCTAAAATCGTGTAGTGAAAGAAAATATGAGTTTATCAACAATCAAGTTCCTCAAACATCCATTAAAGATTCTAGGAATTGAAATCTAAAGCTGTGCAATGGAAAGGAACTAATTAATCTATTGAATTCATTTTAAGAGAAGTAATTGAATCTAGATAAAGACTTGTAGAAATGACTATTACTATGAATCAAATTGCTGGAAAGAAAAAGGCGAATTACTCTATCTATGGAAAGAAACAAAGACTGTAATCTAGTAAAAAAGAGACAACAATCACATTTCTATTGAAAGGAACAACAACTATATTCTAACGGAAAGGAACAACAAATGTAAACTAAGTAAAAGGAACAACAAATGTAAACTGATGAGGAACTATCATGCATCAAATCTTAGTAATAGGAATTGGAATAACAATCATCTAATGCTTCATGGAATATCTATCTCTTGCAATTGACACGAAATCATCAACACACTTATGCATTCATTTAACTAATGTAAAAGAGAATCGAATCACAAAACAAAAATTGAACTGATACAATTACAGGTCGAACAGTAGCTCCTTCAGACTGGGCCCTTGGTCCTTAGAAGCATTGCTATTTGAAATTCAATATATAGAAATGATGAAACCACTTGAAGTTTCTATTGACTTCATAGCCAGTACAACATTTACAAAAACTGCTAACGCATAGCAATTCTAAGTTCTGAGTTCTTGGGTGCATTTCTTCTACCTCTTTTCAAGATCTATTTACCCCTTATATATTACAATAATCTGGGTAAATTAAGCTATCATGAGGATCGAGAGATCCTCGGGATTTCTTTTCTATTACAATATAAGCAACTCGATCATCTTCAAAACTTCCTTGCGCCATAAAGTCTTCAACCTCCAATAGCTTGCACATCTTCAAGATTTCCTTTGCTATCTTGGGTTTGACAATATTTAACCAATCCTGTAATAAAACCAGACAATTCCAATCATATTTAGGATCTATGTAATCTAACTTCAATAATAACGATAAAGAGTATATTATTCATTTTCTATTCTATTTGCTCCTAAATAATCGAAAATTCAATCAAGATGATATCATGAAATGTGGGAAAAAGGAAGATATTTATACCTTTTTCATAACCTAACAAGCTTCTCCCCCTGAGTTTAATGGCAAAATGTAACTCTCTTCTTTGGGGCGACTCCCCCTGAACATGTGGCACTCAATAATACTTCATCCTTATTTTTGTTCTTTGGGACATTTTCTTCCTTGGAATCCTTTTCTGTGGCTCGTATCTTCTCTCTTTTCTTCATGTCTAGGATGTACATGTTGTTCGGTCTTCTTGTTGCAATTGCAACCAATCTTCCTGAGTTATTTTCTATGATTTTACATTTTCGGGAGTCAAACGTAAGAGTGTATCCTTGATCAAAAATTTTACTAACACTGAGGAGATTATGCTTCAGATCTTCAACCAATAGGACTTTTCCTGCTTTTACATTTTCACTTCCAAGCTTTACAATTCCTTTTCCAAGTATTTTAGTAGATGAGTCATCTCCAAGTGTAACATAGAATAATTCCATTCTTTAGCCTGCTAAGGTTTGTGGGTAGAAATTTAAAAGAGTTATAGCACGTTGAATATTGAGCGGAGGTATATCATAGAATATATCAAATCAAAGCCCCAAAAATCCTTTGACCAATGGCATTGCTCTGGTTGCAATCTAGATGCTTTGTCAATATATATTTTCTTTGCAATATTCATGGTTGCCACAAAAAAAACATTTGAATAACTTGTTTTAAATCAATGATATCTTCACTTCATGGACTTCAATTTGATTTTTTTTAATATATTCAAATTAGGTATTTTTTAAAGAGGAATTCAGATCGACAATTTGTTTCTTCAAATTCTACACAGTAAGTTTGATAAATGGATTTGAATGTCATGGCCCTATTTTTCCCTTGAAAATATACAAAAAGAAGAAAAAAAAGTCTTTCATTGTTTTCCCAATAAAGACCTCTCATGCCACTTGTTGTGATCCATAACCCTTAAAATCAAATCACAAACAAGACATTAGAGATGCTTGACACTTTTTTTCAATCCAAAACTCTTAATGTAGGGAAACATTGTACAATGATCCTTTTATGGAAGGATCAACTCCTAATCACTTGCCTCTTTGAGGGGAAGCCTCCCAGTGAGCTAAGCTCCAATATAGTATACTCAAATACATGCTCCATATGGAGGATGCCATCATTATTTGTAGCTAACTAGAAAACCCTAATCATAAGCAAATGATAACTATCTACTGGACATTCTTTAATGAGGTTACATTACATTTATTCCAAGCTAACTACATAGTAGGTCTTATTTAATAATAACAAACATAGTGGACCTACTCCACCTTACATTGAATGACCACCACTATTATTTATCTAATGGGTCCTTTGGTCCCCCATTACACCCATAGGGAGGATCCCACCAACATTAAAGGTATATTTGGGTTTTGAGTTTTGCAATTTCAAACAAGTGGTTGGATAAGACATTAAAATGAAGCTTACTACTTTCATGGTGCAAAATGTGGAACATAGCTCAACAATTAAGGAACAACTCAATGCTCTTCCTGAATTGGAAGGATAATCTTTCACAGAGATCATTGTGGGATCCCTCCATGACTATATCAAAGAATATGTGGACAAAGATACCAATGTCACTGCCAAGATCACTGATACCTAAGCACAAATAGTTTCAAGTGATTAGGACTCTAACTTGTATTCAATTATTTGATTACTTGTTATTTATTTGGAGAATGAAGACATTCAATAAGTTCAACTCATTAATAACTCGTGCTCTAAGTCTTGTAAGCGAACATTTCCAAGCTTTCCCAATTATTCATTTTCCTCCTAGTTTTTTGTTCATCTTATTTCATGAGTATGGTCACCATGTAAGATGGGCATTGATTGTGTTGTTTTTCTACGTTCAAGTTGGAGTTTGGCATTCTTGTACAGAAGGGGAAATTGTTGATTGTTCAAGTTTAGTTAAGTTATTGAGGCTTTTGTGTTTTCCAGAAGGCATATAGGTCTTCAAACATTTTGAAGATATCAATTTGGGATCCAAATTTTGCATGTAGAATTAGTTGATTATTCCATTGTCATTGAAGATGATTATTCCATTGTCATTGAAGGCTGAAGAGAATGAGTGTCGCTAAGATCTGGCTATTATTGGTATATTGGTGTAAAGCAAACAATGGGGTGGTGGCGCAGTTGGCTAGCGCGTAGGTCTCATAGCTTATCGTTGAGTGATCCTGAGGTCGAGAGTTCGAGCCTCTCTCACACCCCATCTGTTTTTGACATTTAACCAGATGAAACTCAGCCCGTGTATTTTTACATTTGACCAGATGAAGCTCAACTGATCCGCGGTAGTTGGGAAGACAGCTAAAAGTGTATCACGAACTTGACCACTACAAAAGGAGTTGTTCCGACGAGCGCTCATTTGTACAACCCAGACTTACAAATTTAAAATGTGATATAGATTTAGGAACAATCAATACATGCGTCGCTTTGGCCGAGTGGTTAAAGCGTGTCCCTGCTAAGTACAAGTTTGAATCTCTCAAGCGACTTCAATAATAAATATTATTTAACAATCATTTTTAATTGGTAAATGAGCACACCAATTTTACAAATTATTATTTTTATTTATTTTATTAATTAACTTAAAATTATAATATTTTTTTTATTAAATTTTTATTAATATTTAATACAATTTCAAAAAAGTTAAGCACTATACCAATTTGCACAAATATTGCCATAATCTTTTCGATCCTATGATAACACACTTGGAACATTTAAAAAAATTGTTTTACTTGTAGGTTTATATGAATTTAAAACTACTTTTATCCAAAAACACTTAAATACATGCTACATGGTTAATGCCATCGATAAACCATGTACTTTTAACCATCTACATCAACTTTGTGTTAATGGTATTAAAATCTATTACATGGTTAATTACAATTAATCATGATTATCATTTAAAAATCATTTATAATTTTTTAATGTTGTTAAATTTATCTTATTTATGAACATATTGTATTTAAATACATATATAAGATGTCCAAAATTTAACATTGGTTTTACGGATGGAATGGGGTTGCAGAGCTATGCTTCTCTTTGTGGCTAGGGCTTTCCTTATCTATAGTTGTCGCCCCAAATCAGAGGCTATCGAAGTTGGGTTGAAGGCGTGTTGTTGGTCGATCTACCCTTTGCCAATGCGAGGGTGCTATATCCACATGTACCATTTGGAGCTCTGAGGCTGGTGATCTTGTGGAGGTGTTTCGTCAAGCATGGGATCCGTGGTTGAATATGCATTCATCGAGGGAGCCTTTGCAGACATGGTCAAATCCTCCATGGAGCCAAAGAAAAATGTTGCCGCGAAGAGTCGTTTTGTGAAAAGGTTAGACTCGATCCCCAATATGGATACGAGGTCTACTTTGGCGAAACATGATGCCATTGTTTTGGAGAAAAGTTTAATAGGTAAATTCAGAGGCATTGGGCCTAGTCCTAAAAATGTTCAAGAATGGGTTTCTAAGAATTGGGATTTTTCAAATCCTGTTTATTTGAGTTACTATGGGAATGGATTTTATGTGTTTTTATTTGAAAATACAAAGGATAGGGATTTAATCTTCAGATTGAGCCTTTATTTCATGGGTTACGGACGAATGTTTATTTCCCATTGGACTCTTGACTTTAATCCTGAAATGGAAATTTCCTCAACCCCTATATGGATTAGACTAACACACCTTACCCTCATTTTTTGGGGAGCTGAGTCTTTTAAAGTTATTAGAGACAAAGTGGATTGTTATATAAGCCATTTTGATCCAAAGAATAATATCTTCACATGTGTCAGAGTATGTGTGAAAATGGACTTTGAAAAGGGATTGTCAGAGATGATTCAACTCAATTTGGAGAGCTGGAGTCATCTTCAAGCACTTGATTATGAACATGTTCCTTTTAATGTAACTCTTGCAATGAGTATGAGCACTTTGCTAAAAGCTTCCCAAAAGCTCAAGAAACCCAACCTTCATCTAAGTCGACTTCTCACGACAATGTTGAGCAAGATTTTCAGCAAGTTACACGAAGACATAAGAAATAACGGTGTAGGGGGACTCTTCTAGGCAACATGCCACAATCACAACCGTCTAATATCTCTAATAACAAGTTTGAATTTCTGGAATCTCAGGAAGAGGAGATAGAAGATCTGGTTGAGGATGATTATTAGTGGATCAGCTCAGAGCGCAATCCCAGGCCCTCGACAAAAGAACAAAAGAAGTCAGTAAATTTAGTTTCAAAAATTGGAGATGAGCCCTCATCTGAGGTTTGTGCAACTACATCAACGAAGAATTCAAATACAATACCAAAGGCCACAACATCACCCATCATGGATGGAACTCCATTATAGGTCTCAACGATTCCCCACGCTCCTATTGGGGAGGAGGTCGGTGATGAAAATGAGGGTGAGGAAAATTCTAATTCTCCTTCTTTTGTAGATGTTCTAAAAAAGGATTCATGTCACTCTCCTTCATTAACTAGAGGTAGGAAGTCTCATAAAGAGCACAAAGAAAAAGAAGCAGAATCAAGTATCTTATCAGGTTGTTAACCATACCTAGTTGATTTTATGCTCCGTTAGGGGCAAGTTTCACACTATAGTTAATTATGTGTTGTTATTGCATTATCCTTTGTAATCAGTTTGTAAGAATCTATTATTACAAACGAGAAGTGGTAAATTCTTCCACCATACTGTCTTCCTTGGGAACTTCCTCCTCTCTTTGTACGACTGTGAAACTTTCCAGTCTTAGCTTTGGGATTCTGAGCCTTGTCATGGACAATTCCCTTACCCCTGTGTGGGCTTATTCCCCTGCTTCTTTGGCTTTGTTTTCTAGCCAATTTATCTTCTACTTTTAGGGCAACCTGGTAATAATCTTCAACTATCATCATAATCACCATGTTGATTTCATCCTGGATTTCATATCTCAAGCCATTAATATACCTAGAAACCTTTTCTTCATCACCTTCACGGTGACCAGCTCTGATGTTCAATCTATAGAACTCTTATGTGTACTCTTTTACTGTCAAACCCTTATGTCTCAGGTTCTGTAGTCTCTTGAACAGATTCATTTGGTACTCTTTGGGTATGAATTTAGCCTTTAGTTTGGCTATCATTTTGTCCCAGCTTTTAATTTTTTGTTTTCCTTTGTTTCTTCTGTCAGCCTGCAGTTCATCCCACCACAGTGTTCCATGTCCTTTTAGCCTTGTGACATCATGTCTTACTTTCTTCTCATCATCAGCCTCCTCATAGTCGAAGTATTTGTCCATTTCTCTTATCTAGTCCAACATCTCTTCCACATCCAACTTACCTTATGTTATCACATAAAGTTGTCTAAGGGCCGCAGGGTGACCCAATCCTTTTCTTGCGCGAGTATTAGTCTCGATTTCAAAGCGACCCATTCCAGACTCGAATCAAGCAAACAGGTGAGTTCATCTACCAACAGATGGGATTCCATGTGGAGTTTAGATCGACGGTTCACAGGTGTTTTGGAATCTGAAATTATGGGAAGTATAGCGCCATAGAAAAAGGTTTGAAATCCCAAGGTCGAGCAAAGGTTAAATTTGGACCGTAGATCTCATCGGAAGAGATTGATGATGGAAAATTATCGCGGGAATTAGGAGTTCAGAATATTGTTAAAGTTGTTCGTCAAAGGTCCGAAGTCCCGAAACCCGAAGTGAGTAGGAGCCGTCCAATCCAGAGGGACACGTGACACCAGATCCGAGCTGCAGAGAAAGTCACTTCAGGAAATTTGAAATGAGAGATGCATAAAGCCCGAAGTACCAAAGTGGTTGAAGCTCGAAGTGTTGAAGTGGCCGAAGCCTGAAGTTCCGAAGCACTCATAGGTGGAGCCCCAGGTCACAGCCCAAGGTCATATGGGGGGCGTGCCTGGGAAAACAAACTAGAGCCCATTGCTTAAATATTTCGTCAAAGCGGGCATCAAGAATTCTGTGGTTTGGTGTTGTGAAAATATCGAAAGGGAAAAATCCCGAAGTGTCATATGGGATAAGCATCAAGTCATAGCCTGAGGTCACAAGCATGAAGGGTGATGAAGAAGGAGTTTAGCACCTACAACGCCCGTATTGGTCACAAGGGAAGATTTGCATAGCCTCGAGGCATCAGGATTGACTTGAAGAAGTCGTGGGAACCACCTGGAAGCATTCATGGGTGTCATGCCTCATCCTGATCCCAATGAAGGAAGTTATTGAAGATAGGGGTGACAATTGAGACCTCGTCTCACCCCATAAATGGAAAGCGTTGCAGAGAGCAGCCATGAAGGTAGACTGTCCACCCGAAGCTTCCTCCTAGATGGATTTTCCTATAAAACGCATAACTGCGCCTATCTCACATCTGACATGAGAAGGCCTACATAGTCTGATAGAGCGGGCGCCGACTAGAAGCTTTGAATGCAGGGGCCCGATCACGCTCCTGGTAGTTGTAGCAGTTCTGAGTATATATACTCAGTTTCGATATTTTGTCAAGGTCGAATGGTTGAGCTAGGCTCCCTGATATTGTAATATTTTGATTGAGAGCAACTGGCTCTTTGGTTATGTATTTGTCTTTTAGACATCTTGGTTAATCTAAGTCAAGTTTCTTACTCCATCTTATTTTCCTCTGATACTGAGAGAGTTCATGTTTGATTGATTCACATGTATTGTTGTAACTGTATTATGATAAATGTTTGATTATAGTACTGTTATGATTTCTTTCAGCTTCCTTGAAATTTGAATCCAAGAGGACCTTGTGTTTAAGTTTTTCCTCCTTAGGCTGCTGGAAAATCTGATGTTCATAGCGGACCTCTACACCTTTCTCACTAAATCTTTCTCCTACTTACCATTACTCCAACTTACTGACTAAAGTTGATTCCAAACCTTAATTGCTTATGCATGCTAGTCCATATTTCTAAGTTAGAACGCTATTATTATTGAGTTTTCTCCATTTGACCACTCAAAACTCAATTACCTTTGACATATAAACTGATGCGTACTAGGCTTACCTTCAATGCAATCTGAAGGTGACTTCTAGTGCTAACATTTCTGGTGTCATTGTTGGGGAACGAATTGAAGACATTTCCCTGGGATAGAACGACAAAGCTTATTGGTTCTGAAGGTGCATTAGAACTCAGTACATCAAAGATCGCAAATTGCACCTGATGAATCCACTATTTCGGTTGTGGCTACCTCTAACACACCCGAGCTGACCCAGAGAAATTTTTCGAGAAGGATTTTAACAACCGCTTTCTCAGCTTGAAAGTTCCTTGGGAGATTGACAACGATCAGATCTGGTCTTTGATGGTGAACAAAGACCAGACACATTCAGACTGCATATCATTCACTTGGCGACTCCATGACTAAAAGATCGATTGGCGACTCCACTAGTTCAAAATGGAAAGAATATTATCTCAGAGGTATGCTACTTTTAATTTCTCCTTTGTTCCTGGTTTTCCTAATGTTGTTCCTACTCTAAATGAATGGGGTGATTATTTGTCCATATTTAGAGAGAGTAAAGAGGAAACCATACTCAACATCTCCTTGAGTTTCATGAGCTCATGCATCAATGGGAAATACATCATGAGGATGTATTATTAAAGATGTTCATGATCTCGTTAGCAAGAGATGCTTGCACATGGTACCACTCCTTACCCCCTGCTAGCATCTCCTCCCTGAAGCAGTTTCATGCGGCTTTGAATAGGAATTGTCAAAAGTTTCATTCCTTTGAGTTAATTTGTCATAGTTGTTGTGAGGAATATAAAGACTGTGTTCAAGATATAACTGATTCTTATGAAAGCTGTGAGGATGAGGGGTATACTTCGGAGGAGTTGATAAATCCGGTAAAATCACTTTCTGCAAGAATAGAGGAATTGGAGGCATATTTTCTTGCTGCTCTTACGAAGAAAATGCAGAGGATATTTAGGTCCTTGAAGCTAATGTTCTTGGCAGCCCTTCTTATGATGAAGAAGTGATGTCAGATATTGACCAAGAACAAACAACTTTTGATGGATATCCCAGTGAAGACGACGAAGATCAAAGATTTTCCATGGTTCCCGTTTATGGTGATTATGAATCAGATCCTTGGGAGAGCCATGAAGGAGAAAAGGAGGAGCTAAATGGGTAGTTTATCACCTGTCCAGAACCCGTAAACAAGAAGGTATCACCTGGGACTAGCCAACCTGCGACATTCCTTCACCCACTTGTACACTCTGAGAACATCAAACGACAAGTGAGCAATAATGAAAGAAATGAGGTAATTTCTGACCGATTGAGCATGCCTCATTATGAATTTTGTGACCCTTAGGGGTTATATATGGAGTTGTGTTTTCCCAAAGCATTGGAGCCTGCAAAAGTTTTCATATTTTCATCATTTGGGGGTATAGTCAGTGTTCCAAACCATGTTTTCATTATGTTGTCATACTTCCCTAACCTTTTGTGGATCATCTGCAGTGAAGAAAAGAATTATATCAACATACAGTCTGGGTGGCTATGGTGGAAGTTTTCTTTCACCTAGCACTTTGTAAAAATCTGTTAGATTATGTTTGTACATTAATAAGCTCCTTCCGGAGCATGTGTGTTTGTTTTCTTTTTGTAAGTAGAGTAATGTGCATATTTCCCTGTTTTCTTCGGTGAAAGTTTTAAGCTAGACTCCATAGCCCAACAACTAAGGCACTGGAAATACACATTCTTGGCAACTCACGGGGAGCATGCCATTCCCTGTGGATCCAAATGTTATCACATAAATCTGTCTAAGGGTCGCAGGGTGACCCAATCCTTTTCTTGCGCAGGTGTCAATCACGATTTCAAAGCGCACCTTTCAGAGCGACCCATTCCAGACTCGAATCAAGCAAACAGGTGAGTTCAACTTCCAACGACTGGGATTCCATGTGGAGTTCAAATCGACGGTTCACAGGTGTTCAAAATCCGAAAGTGCATGAAGTATAGTGCCATAGAAAAAGGTCTGAAGTCCCATGGTCGAGCAAAGGTTAATCTGGACCGTAGATCTCATCGGGAGAGATCGACGATGGAAAAATGTCGCGAGAATCAGGAGTTCAGAATATTGTTAAAGTTGTTCGTCAAATGTCTGAAGTCCCAAAACACGAAGTGAGCAAGAGCCGTTTGATCCAGAGGGATACGTGGTGCCATATTCGAGCTGTAGAGAAAGTCACTTCGGGAAAATTGAAATGAGAGATGTGTAAATCCCGAAGTATCGAAGTGGCTGAAGCCGAAAGTGTCAAAGTGGTCGAAGCCCGAATTTCTGAAGTGCTTAGAGGTGGAGCCTCGGGTCACAAACCGAGGTCATATGGGGGGTGTGCTTGGGAAAAGAAACTAGCACCCATTGCTTAAAGAATTCGTCAAAGCAGAAATTGAGAATTTTGTGGTCTGGTGTTGTAAAAATATCCAAAGGGAGAAATCTCGAAGCATCATATGGGATAAATGCCAGGTCATAGCCTGAGGTCACAAGCATGAAGGGGTGATGAATAAGGATCTTAGCACCTACAGTGCCCGTATTGGTCATAGGGGAAGATTTGCAGAGCCTTGAGGCATCAAGATTGACTTGAAGAATTTGTGGGCACCGCCTAGAAGCATTCATGGGTGTCAGACCTCATCCTAATCCCAATGAAGGAAGTTATTGAAGATAGGGGTGACAATTGAGACCTCATATCACCCCATAAATGGAAATCATTGCAGAGAGCAGTCATGAAGGCGGACTGTCCACCTGAAGCTTCCTCCTCGATGGATTTTCTTGTAAAACGCATAACTGCGCCTGTCTCACATTTGATATGAGAAGGCCTGTACAATCTGACAGAGCGGGCACCGACTAGAAGCTTTGAATGCAGGGGATCGATCACGCTGCTAGTAGTTGCAGCAGTTCTGAGTATATATACTCAGTTTCGATATTTTGTTAGGGTCGAATGGTTGAGCTAGGCTCCCTGATATTGTAATATTTTGATTGAGAGCAACTAGTTCTTTGGTTATGTATTTGTTTTTGAGACATCTTAGTTAATCTAAGCCATCTTTCTTACTCCATCTTATTTGCCTTTGATACTGAGAGAGTTCATGTTTGATTGATTCACATGGATTGTTGTAACTGTATTATGATAAATGTTTGATTATAGTATTGTTATGATTTCTTTCAACTTCCTTGAAATTTGAATCCAAGAGGACCTTGTGTTTAAGTTTTTCCTCCTTAGGCTGCTGGAAAATTTGATGTTCATAATGGACCTCTACATCTTTCTCACTAAATATTCCTCCTACTCACCCTTACTCCAACTTATTGACTGAATTGTATTCCATACCTCAATTTCTTATGCCTGCTAGTCCATATTTCTGAGTTAGAACGCTATTATTATTGAGTTTTCACCATTTGACCACTCAAAACTCAATTACCTGTGACATATAAACTGATGGGTATTGGTCTTACCTTCAATTCAATCTGAAGGTACTTCTAGTGCTAACACCTTCATACATTCAGATTTCCATTTTTTCTCTGGCTCCCATTTTTACAACATCTCTCAACAAGCGTTCTTCTACAACATCTTTTCCTGCAGCTCCTTCAACTTCTACTTCTTCACTTTTGGCCTCACTGATGTCACCTGCATTTGGTGCTCTCCTCTTTTTTGTTTCCATGGCATCTATCCTTGCATGAAGTCTCCTCATTTCTTCCTCCATTGTTGGATTTTCTACAGGTCTCTCCCTGCGTCTTCTTGGCGGCATGGCGCTAAGATTCCTTCACACAGAGATTAAATTATGGCTCTGATACCGCTTGATGAAAACCCCCTACCTCTCCCAGGGTTTGCACGACCTCCCAGTCAAGGATCAATTAACTCTGAGTCAAATTGACTCTTATGGATTTTTCCGAGTCCCAATTTGTTTTACACATTCCCCTATTAATTCTCTGTGCAGGTTCTTTGAAACCTGCGGGTGCTTTCCTGACACTTTTTTCCCTTTTAAAAAAAAAATAAATGGCAAGTGCTAGCTCGCTCTACTAATCCCCTTTCCCTCATACGAACTTGGGTTGTGACCGAGGGCTTAACCCAAAAGGTGTTAAGCCTCTGGTAACCAACCTTTTCTTTCAAAGTCCCGAAGTGATATACCCCTGAAATCATGGGATTTCTCCACGATGTTCATCCCTAGATCAATGGTCAAGATGTGTTCTTCCTTCATGGCTTCGGGTGACTTTCGATCAACACTCCCCTTGCCTCTTTATTTTGGAGTGCCTTTCCTTTGAATACATGGATCTTCGCCACATGTCCTCCTTGGATCCAATGGTCCAGATTTATTCGGCCCTTTGAGACTTCAGCGACACGGTCATTTGCTCCTCAAAAATCTCACGAAGCTCTAGCCTCTCGAACCTCTGGATCTGTTGACACTTGTCCACTACGGAATGGACAATCACGATTATCCTCCTCTTCGGGACTTTGACTATCATGACTCCTTTACTCTCTTTTAACCTCTGAATTCTCTAAGTGTCGAAGGATCCTTAGGGATATCCTTCACGCAACTATCTCAGATCTGACGATCATCAACTTCCTGGTGATATCCCACGGGATCTCCACCGTTGCTTCCCCCAAACTCTTCCCTTCAAGGGATTACTGTCACTGACCCTCCCGAGCTTAACTTTCCAAGGTATATGAGACCTCTGTCTACCCTTTTTGTGCACTCCTCACACACTGTAAAATGTTGGAACTTAGGAACTTCCTAAGTTTCCTTCCTCAATACTTATGGTTTCTATCTCTCCTGAGATTTTTCTTCTAAGGGTTTAAAACCTTGAGCGCACTCCTTGTGTCCTTGGAACCTCTGCAACAATTGAGTGTTCTCCCCTTCGCAAAGAGTCTGAGAACAAGTCGACTTGCACACTCCTTGCGTGGCCCTATGCTTCCTCTGCACTACTGCTATCAAAGATTCAACATTATCTCTCCTGATCTTCTCTGAGTTAAACTTAACTCTGTCAATGCACTCCTTGCGGAAAATATGCACTCCTTGCACAAGCTCTTGGAAGAGAAACAATTGAAACTTATTCTAACTCTATAGATCCATGTATCTAATCAAAAAATGAATTCATAAGCACAAGAACAATATAAATAGAGAATTTAAATGAACATGAATCCTACCATTCATTCAAATAAACATGGTAACAATAAGACCAAACATTTGTCTTAAATATTCTCTGTTCTATTCACTCAAGTAATAATATACATAGATAGAGGTAGTCCTCCACTGCTCCTTCAACAACTTATACAATGCTCTTTGTCTCACACAACAACAACTCTCTCTCTCTCATAAATGAAAACTATTACCAAATGAGAAAAAACCTTCTTTTGGGCATAAGATACAAAAATAATATACAAAAGGTGATTCATCGAGCATTTTACCCCAACAACCTAATTCTATCCTATTAGGATTTATGAATCCACCTACTAAGGACTAAGAAGTTAATAACATTTACAAATAAGATAAGGGTTGATGCGCAACCTCTGTACAATACAACCTTTACATTAAAGTGATATTGATCCGAGAGGGTCTTTAGGGATGGCCTTAGCCTCCAATTCATTAATTACATTTCTTTTCATAAAATTTCAAATTAAAAAAGGTGTGCTCTCCTTTGTATAGTCCAAATCATCTTCATATATGCGTTGGTTGATGTGTTGTCCTCCAACCTATCCTCCTTTTAATGTTGATGTAGATGCTCCTACATCACAAATATCGTGAAGAGCATGTTAGGCATGTGAAGCAAGTTTTAGATGTCTTGAAGAAAGAAAATGTGTTTTTAAAGATGTCTAAATGTGAGTTTGGAAAGACCTCACTTGTTTACTTGGGACATATTGTTGGAGGAGGAGAACTGAAAATAGATCCTTCCAAGGTCAAAGTCATTTTGGATTGTCCCAAGCCCAACAATGTGACAAAGGTAAGAAGATTTTTGGGAGCAACCCAATATTGGAGAAAGTTTATTGCTAACTTCTTCAATTGCAACTCCATTACATTCAGTGACAAGCATCAAGCAAGCTTTCCAATGGAGAGGCAAGAAACACAAATCTTTTGATGCATTGAAGGAGAAGATTAGTTCATCTCCATTTATTGCACTTCCTGATTTGAGACAACCATTTGAGATACAAATAGATGCAAGTAATTATGCCATGGGAGCAGTCTTATTACAACATGGTAAGCCCATTTGTTTTCATTCTGAAACTTTTAATGGTGATGTGATTAATTATCCTACATATGATAAGGAGTTGTATGCATTGGTGCAAAGTGTGAAAAAATGGAAACATTATTTTTTGGGAAAATAAACTATCATTCACACAGATCATCAACCATTGTAATACTTACAATCACAAACAAAGCTACAACAAGCAAGGTACTTCAGATGGATGGGTTTCCTACAAAAATTCCACTTGGTTATTAGGTATAAGAAAGGCATTTATAACAAAGTTGTTGATATGCTTTCTAGGCCTATTGTTAGTGCTTCAGTTATTCTTAAGCATAATTCTACCATGCATGAGAGCCATGTTGAACAATATGCTTTAGATGTTGATTTTAAACAGGTTTATGCAACTTTGTGTCATTCTAACCAAGTTGAGGAATTGGATTACCATGTGCATGGTAAGATTTTGTATCATATTGGCAAGCTATGTATTCCACAGGGTGAAAGAGTCAACATCATAAGGGAAGCACATTCTTCTCTTTTTGTTGGCCACTTTGGTGTAGGCAAGACGGTGGCTAATTTGCAAAGGTATTGCTATTGGCCTAAAATGAATGAAAGTATTCCAAGATATGTAAGAGGATGTTCTTTATGTGCTACAAGTAAGCCTAGCAATAGAAAGTTGGGATTGTATACTCCACTTCCAGTTCCTTCTCATCCTTGGGAAATCATTTCCATGGAATTTATAGGAGGATTACCTACGTCTAAAAAGAATCATGATTATCTTTATGTTGTGGTTGACCATTTCAACAAAATGTGTATTTTGATGCCTTTTAAGAAGCAGGTTATAGCTGAACAAATGACACAAATGTTCTTTCAACATGTATGGGTACATTTTGGGTTTCCCAAATCCATTATTTTTGATCGAGATTATCAATTTATTGGGAACTTTTGGTCAAGCTTATGGGCACTCATGGACACCAAGTTGAAAAAGGGCACAACATTTCATCCACAAACTTATGGTCAAATAGAAGTGGTGAATAGAATAGTAGTACATCTTCTTCATGATTATTGCAACAAACATCCTAAGCTTTGGGATGAGCACCTACACTACATTCAACATGCTTATAACCGGGCTAAGCATTCATCGACTCAAACATCTCCATTTGAGGCATGTTTTGGTTATTTGCCAAAATCTCCTTTAGATTTATCTTTGCGAAGGATATTCCTATTGATGATCATTATGACATTGATACATCAAAGGAGTTCATTGAACAAATTAAGTTGGTGCATCAAATGGTACAAGAAAAGTTGGAAAAGTGCCAAGGCAAGTACAAGACAAGACATGACAAGCATCGTGTTGATAAAAATTTCAAAGTTGGAGATGAGGTTTGGATTTACATTATCAAAGAGAGGCTTAAAGGAGAAGGTAAAAAACTGAAACCAATTAGATATGGACCTTTCAAGATTCTTGAAAAGATTGGTAACAATGCCTTCTGTTTGGATTTGCCTCCTTATATGCAAATGTATGCAGTTGTTAATGTTGAGAATTCGAGATTATATGAGTCTTATTTGATTGATGATCAAGGAGAGGATGTTCAGATTCCTTCCAAAGATGACTTCTCGACAAAATATCTTTCAGAATTGCATGAGGACACAATCCTTGATAGAGAGATAAGAACTTCAAAACGAGGGAATGTGGAATACCTTCGTGTTGGTATTAAAGGCACAAATCCAAGAAAAGATAAATGGATTGAGGTTGTAAAGGTGAGGGAATTGTACCCTCATCTTCAGATTGATTGAAAGTAGTCTTTTGGAGGTCCAAAAGCTTCCCAATGGGGAGGAGTGATCCAGGGGATCAAAAAATGCTCAAAAATCAAAGTGATCGAAATTGCTCGAAAATGGATTCATTGTGTAGATCTTGTCCTCATGATCCCAACACAACTTCAACAGGCTCAAACAAAGTTCGTATGCAAGATATATCTTGTTCTTCCCATTTTCCTAAACATGCAAAAAAATGTTGATTGTGCAGTTCGTACAATCCACATGTCAGTTGACCGTACAATCGTACGAATGACGTGGAAAGGTTACTGGGCAGGTACTGACATGGAAAGTGTTGATGTGGACCAATTGTGTGCTGACATGTGTAAGTGTACGAGGCGAATGGAAGGGTACCGCGTGGCCCATCCAGGGGCTGCCACATGGCACCCCATTGTTGTTTTGTGGTTAAAATTATTTTTTGGAGTCTGCGGTGGTCGAACCCGGGACATACGACAAGGGAAAAGTCTTTGCAAAGGTAGGGCTACCAACCCGCCTAATGGAATTTCTTAACCCTATAGTTTAAAAATCCTATTTAAAGTTAAACGATGGTCTATTTTGAGTAGAGTCCGGGTCGGGGTTTAGCCCCATCCCTTGGTCACAATACAAATCCATTACCATATGACTGGAGCGCGGTATTTCCAACGGTCAAGAGACAAGCGCGAGAATTTAGGTCGACGCTTGGCCACATGGGACCACACGACCACAACCTCCATTGGGAAAGGTGCTAACGCCCTAACCATGCGACAAATCTGCCTAAATTTCAGAAATGGTGCACGTGTTAGGTTTTGGTATGGGAAACACATAGAGGCCATATTCATTCACACAGAGGTGTGTTTTAGCGAGCAGGTACAACACGTTATTGAGAAAAACTTCCAAGAAGTGTATTTTTCTCAATTTTTGGCCAAACCAGGTGCAGGAAGAGCCCAACTAGGGTTTTTTGGACATTTTGGAGCCATTGAAGCCATCTATTTTTCATTCTAAGCATTTTAAAGCATTTATTTTGACACTTTGATCATATAATGGAAATGATCCATTGGAAGTTGGACCAGGAGATGTAGCCCAAGAGAGGGGTGAACTCCTTTATCATTTTGTTGTGTTATGTGCTTACTTTTGATGGTTGTTCATGTTTGTTTATGCTGTTAATTTTAAGTAAAAAATCATTAATTTTATGTGCTTGCAACTTGATCCAATTGCCTAAGACACAAACATATTCCACTTGCAAAATTTGTATACACAAACCTTTTTCATTTTCAGATCAGAGGATGTACAACCAAACAAGGCTCCCATGTATGAGATCTAACCACCATGCTGAGGTAGTCCAGGAAACTAGGATCCCATGTAAAATTGTTGACCTTAATAGTGAATTAATCCAAGAAGCTCATCCTTAAACTCAATTCCCATTTCAAGGTGCTCATGCTGACTCCCCACTGAAGACACCCGAGTATGGTGAATCACTGAGTTCTATGCTCCAAATGCACACCATGATCATGTGGATACAAATACATATAACCATCCATGTCCAAAAGATCATCCACATAGATGAAAAGGTTGATTGTAGATCTGGAGGGAACACTGCCACTAGAGAATATGCAAGTTGAAAACCAATAGTTATAGATTATTCTTGACCTCCCTCAATGATGTTCTATGCATATGGTGGAGTAGATTCATCAGAGGGAAAGTGGAAGTATTTGTCTCCTAAAAAATGACACATTTCCATATACCAATGATCATAAGCTTTCTCTAAATCACACTAGACATTTATGTCTCTTGTACACTCTCCTCTAATGAAATTATATATCTCACCAGTTATAAGCATCTCCTTCATTTCTTGCAAAATTACCAGAATCTCCATAACTTATTGTAATTTTGCATGAATATCTTGCAAGGTTCTTAACATTACCATTCGATCCCCCCATGGTATGTTTCTCAATAATGCCATTTTTTAGCCTGCTAAGGTTTGGAGGTAGAAATTTAAAAGACTTATATCACGTTGAATATTGACCGGATGTATATCATAGAATGTACCAAATCAAAGCCCCAAAAGTCCTTTGACCAATGACATTTCTCTGGTTGCAATCTAGATGCTTTGTCAAAAGATATTTTCTTTGAAATATTCATGGTTCCCATAAAAAAACCTTTGAATAACTTGTTTTAAATCAATGATATCTTCACTTCATGGACTTCAATTTGATTTTTTTTTGATATATTCGAATTAGGTATTTTTTAAAGAGGAATTCAGATCTACAATTTGTTTCTTCAAATTCTACACAGTAAGTTTGATAAATGGATTTGAATGTCATGGCCTTATTTTTCCCTTGAAAATATGAAAAAAGAAGAAAAAAAAGTCTTTCATTGTTTTCCCAATAAAGAGCTCTCATGCCACTTGTTATGATCCATAACCCTTAAAATTGAATCACAAACAAGATATTAGAAATGCTCAACACTTTTTTTCAATCCAAAACTCTTAATGTAGGGAAACATTGTACAATGATCCTTTTATGGAAGGATCAATTCCTAATCACTTGCCTCTTTGAGGGGAAACCTCCTAGTGAGCTAAGCTCCAATATAGTATACTCCAATACATGCTCCATATAGATAACTCTATCATTATTTGTAGCTAACTAGAAAACCCTAATCCTAAGCAAATGCTAACTATCTACTGGACTTTCTTTAATGACGCTACATTACATTTATTCCAAGCTAACTACCTAGTAGGTCTTATTTAATAATAAACATTGAAATTCCACCACTATTATTTATCTAATAGGTCCTTTGGTCCCCCATTACACCCGTAGGGAGGATCCCACCAACATTAAAGGTATATTTGGGTTTTAAGTTTTACAATTTCAAACAAGTGGTTGGAAAATACATTAAAAGGAAGCTTACTACTTTCATGGTGCAAAATGTGGAATATATCTCAACAATTAAGGAACAACTCAATGCTCTTCATGAATTGGAAGGATAATCTTTCACAGAGATCATGGTGGGATCCCTCCATGACTATATCAAAGAATATGTGGACAAAGATACCAATGTCACTACCAAGATCAATGATACCTAAGCATAAATAGTTTCCTAGTTAGAACTCTAACTTGTATTCAACTATTTAATTACTTGTTATTTATTTGGAGAATGAAGACATTCAACAAGTTCAACTCATGAATCAACTATTTAATTACTTGTTATTTATTTGGAGAATAAAGACATTCAACAAGTTCAACTCATGAAAAACTCTTGCTCTAAGTCTTGTAAGTGAAGCTTTCCATGCTTTCCCAATTATTCATTTTCCTCCTACTTTTTTGTTCATTTTATTTCATAAGTATAGTCACCATGAAAGATAGGCATTGATTGTGTTATTTTTATACGTTCAAGTTGGAGTTGGCATCCTTGTACATAAGGGAAATTGTTGATTGTTAAAGTTTAGTTAAGTTATTGAGGCTTTTGTGTTTGCCATAACACATATGTTATTCAGACATTTTGAAGATATCAATTTGGGATCCAAATTTTGCACGTAGAATTAGTTGATTATTCAATTGTCATTTGCACGTAGAATTAGTTGATTGTTCAATTGTCATTAAAGATGTTTAGTGTAGTTGTTGAAGGCTCAAGAAAACGATTGTGTTTGAGATTTGAATATTATGGTTTATTGGTGAAACGCCATCAATGGGGTGGTGGCGCAGTTGGTTAGCGCGTAGGTCTCATAGCTTATCGTTGAGTGGTCCTGAGGTCGAGAGTTCGAGCCTCTCTCACCCCATCTGTTTTTGACATTTCACCAGATGAAACTCAGCCCGTGTATTTTGACATTTGACCAGATGAAGCTCAACTGATCCGCTGTAGTTGTGAAGGCAACTAAAAGTGTATCATAAACTTGATCATTACAAACGGAGTTGTTCCGACGTTTTCAATCCGACGAGCGCTCACTGGTACAACCCAAACTTACAAATTTAGGACGTGATGCAGCTTTAATAATAATCAAATATCTGCGTCGCTTTGGCCGAGTGGTTAAGGCGTGTGCCTGCTAAGTACATGGGGTTTCCCCGCGAGAGTTCGAATCTCTCAGGCGACGCTTAATGTTACATCTCACATAGGTGCCTTCATCTATTTGAAATTGATGCCTGTCAAATGGTTTTATTTGGTATTATTGCCAGTTAAATATAATCTAAATGAACACTGGGGCCGTCGTCTTTTATAATAAGTATTATTTTACAAACTTTTTTATGTTAAATTGATGCCAGTCAAATAGTTTTATGCGTCGTCTTTTATAATAAATATTATTTTTTTTAGTTTGTAAATGCTCTCATGTGAACTTTATAATAAACATTATTTTACAAACATTTTTAATTCGTAAATGCTATCTTGATGACTTTAATAATAAATATTATTTAACAATCATTTTTAATTGGTAGATGCTATCTATCATGATCGACCATTTTAACAAATTCATATTTTTATTTATTAAATTAATTAAGTTAAAATTATAATTTTTTTTTATTAACATTTAATACAATTTCAAAAAAGTTAAGCACTACCAATTTGCACAAATATTGCCATTATTTTTTCGATCCTATGATAACACACTTGGAACATTTAAACAAATTGTTTTACTTGTAGGTTTATATGAATTTAAAACTACTTTTATCCAAAACACTTAAATACATGCTACTTGGTTAATGCCATCGATAAACCATGTACTTTTAACCATCTACATCAACTTTGTGTTAATAGTATTAAAATCTATTACATGGTTAATTATAATTATTATGATTATCATTTAAAAAATATTTAAAATAATTTTTAAATGTTGTTAAATTTATCTTATTAGTTCATGATAAAGGTTTGGAATTATAGTAATGAATTTGTTATTGATTTGACATTAATTTATCTTTTATTTTAAATTTATATGTGAAATACAATGTTTAACTAATGAAAACAAATATATATTTTTTGATAAAATAAAAATATTTGTTTTTTCATTTCTGATTGACTAATATAAGTCTTATTGCTACCTTCACATATTTCAATATTTCAAATTAATTACATAATCAATAAACTTTGTTATAAGTACTATATCATCTGCT
Source organism: Picea engelmannii (assembly GCA_009831015.1). Taxonomy (NCBI): domain Eukaryota; kingdom Viridiplantae; phylum Streptophyta; class Pinopsida; order Pinales; family Pinaceae; genus Picea; species Picea engelmannii. The sequence continues at coordinate 19,613 of ML814467.1, read as the reverse complement.
TTTAAACTATTCTTTTATTTAACATTAAATAAATAATATTAAAATTCATATATCTATATAAGCAATTCTAATTGGCAAAGTCAAATCTAACATATATGATAGACTTATCACACCACACCAGAATAAAGTACGTATCCCACTTATAGATCTTCGTATCCAAACGTGACTGGCCTATCCAAGAAGCATATTATAGGCCGATCCCAAGAAGCATATTATAGGAAAGGAAATTGAAGAACATGGTACATGATAGTTGGCATTTAATGCAAGCTTGGTCATCGTTGGAGTTAGAGTTTATTTAAAGTTTTAACATCAATTCCAATGAATTGGATAGGATAAAACTATGCGTTTGTGTCCTCAACGTCAATTCCAATGAATATCAATTGCCATGAAATGGATAGGATAAAATTATGAAAGTTTGTGTCCTTATCATGAAATTTTTTCCATGCAACATCTTGGGGTTTTATGACCCATTTAAAATATATTAGCTCGAGGGATGAGATTTTGTTAAACATTTAGATATTCCACGTAGGATTTGGGGTTTTATGACCATTTAAAATATATTAGCCTGAAGAATGAGAAGTGTAATGTTTAATTAATGAAAACAAATATATATTTTTTGATAAAATAAAAATATTTGTTCATCCTACAATTATACAAAATTTAGGTTTAATCCCAAAACTATATAAAATTTAGGTTTAATCCCAAAACTATAAGACAACCATATTAAAGTAAAAACATGGTAAGAAATCTTGTCCAATAGTGCTTATACTGCTTATGAAAAATCTATAAACTATGTGTTATCATGGAGCAACATGTCTTTCTCCATCCCTTCTGAGTCGATGTCAAATTCTTTGAATTCAAATTTTCTAAAGCTGTAGTTATATGTGTTAATTTTTCTCATTTAAATAACAACCCCCCCCCCAAAAAAAAAAATATATTTATTTTAAGATTATGAAACTAGCCTATTTATTAGCATATTCTTCATGTTTCACCATAATCATCATCATCAATAATTATAGGGTGTCAACTATCATCTTCATTTCCAAATCTACTTGGCAGGGACTAAGCTACCATGCAACCATTGTTTATGAACATATTGTATTTGAATACATATATAAGATGTCTAAAATTTAACATTGGTTTCACGGATGGAATGGGGTCGCAGAGTTGTTCTTTTCTCTATGGATAGGGTTTTCCCTAGCTGCAGTTGTCGCCCAAAATAAGAAATTGTCGAAGTTGGGCTAAAGGTGTGTTGTTGGTCGATCTACCCTTTGTCGCTTCGAGGGTGCTATATCCGCATGTGCCATTTGGAGCTCTGAGGCTGGTGATCTTATGGAGGCATTTCGTCAAGCATGGGATTTGTGGTTGAATTTACATTCATCGAGGGAGCCTTTGCAGACATGGTCAAAGTCTCCCATGGAGCCAAAGATAAATGTTGCCGCGAATAGTTGTTTTGTGAAAAGGTTACACTCGATCCCTAATCTGGATATGGGGTTTACCTTGGCGAAATAAGATATGGGGTTTACTTTGGCGAAATAGGACACCATTATTTTGGAGAAAAGTTTAATAGATAAATTCACAGGCCTTGGGCTTAGTCCTAAAAATGTTCAAGAACTTGTTTCTAAGAATTGGGGTTTTTCAAATCCTGTTTATTCAAGTTATTGTGGGAATGGATTTTATGTGTTTTTATTTGGAAATACAGAGGATAGGGATTTAATCTTCAGCTTGGGTCCTTATTTCATGGATTCCAAGCGAATGTTTGTTTCCCACTGGACTCTCGACTTTAATCCTGAAATGGAAATTTCTTCAACCCCTGTATGGATTAGACTACCACACCTTACCCTCATTTTTAGGGGAGCTGAGTCTTTTAAAGTTATTGGAGACAAAGTGGGTTGTTATATAACCCATTTTGATCCAAAGAATAATATTCAACTCAATTTGGAGGGATGGAGTCATCTTCAAGCCCTTGATTATGATCATGTTCCTTTTAAATGTAACTCTTGCCATGAGTATGAGCACTTTGCTAAAAACTTCCCAAAATATCAAGAAGGCCAACCTTCATCTAAGTCGACTTCTCACGACAATGTTGAACAAGATTTTCAGCAAGTTACACGAAGACATAAGAAATAACGACATAGGGGGACTCTTCCAGGCAACATGCCACAATCACGACAGTCTAATATCTCTAATAACAGGTTTGAATTTATGGAATCTCAGGAAGATGAGATAGAAGATCTGGTTGAGGATGATTCTTAGCGGATCAACTCAGAGCGCAATCCCAAGCCCTCGGCAAATGAACAAAAGAAGTCAGTAAATTCAGTTTCAAAAATTGGAGATGAGCCCTCATTTGAGGTTTGTGCAACTACATCAACAAAGAATACAGATACAATACCAAAGGCCACAACATCACCCATCATGGATGGAACTCCATTATGGGTCTCGACAACTCCCCATGCTCCTATTGGGGAGGAGGTTGGTGATGAAAAGGAGGCTGAGGAAAATTCTAATTCTACTTCTTTTGTAGATGTCATATAAAAGGATTCATGTCACTCTCCTCCATTAACTAGAGACATGAAGTCTCATAAAGAACACAAAGAGAAAGAAGCAAAATCAAGTATCTTCTGAGGTTGTTAACCATACTTAGATGATTTTTTGCTCCGTTAGGGGCAAGTTTCACACTATAGTTAATTATGTGTTTTTTTTGCATTATACTTTGTAATTAGTTTGTAAGAATCTATTATTACAAACTAGAAGTGGTAAATTCTTGGAATCCTTTGTTGGGAACTCCTATATTTATGTAGATGGTTACCTTTGAAATATGCTCTATTTTGAGAAAGGCCAAAAATTCAGGGATTGTATTGACTGTTAGCTTTGGCGTGACACATCGTTTTTGTATATAATACAATTTTAGTTTCTTAAAAAAAAATGTCTAAAATTTAAAAGTTTTCACATAATTTTTTTTTTTTGTTATGATGTGTAATATAAATTTTTAGTATTAAAGTTAGTATAAATGATTGTTGTTTTTGTTATTATTATTATCCATTTAAATTAGTTTTTATAATCATTATTATTATTTACCTTATTTACTATTCATGAATCATAGAAAAATATTTAAAATATTTTTTTATATAATTTTCTTTAAAAAAATATAATATAATCCTTTAAAAACTAAAACTTTGTTAGGATTTGAATAGTTATAATATATGGCAATATGAATTAAACCCTATAACGCTTTATGCATAATATGAAAATATGTAGTTTCAAGAATAGCACATATTCATATTGCCTAACCATTACCATTTGTTTAGTAGTAATGGTAAATACAACTTATCCAAATTGACACATTAGATGTTTAGCACAGTGATTGAAGGCTTGGTGTATGTAGTTTCAAGAATAGCACATATTCATATTGCCTAACCATTACCATTTGTTTAGTAGTAATGGTAAATACAACTTATCCAAATTGACACATTAGATGTTTAGCACAGTGATTGAAGGCTTGGTGTAGCTAATGAAGTTGAGATATTTGTGTGAGGAGTTGGTATAACAACAAACACACCAACACTGAGCAAGGTTTTATGGGTAACACCCTTAACATTAAAGTAATGTGTTTCCCTTATTTTATAGTTCAATAGTCATAATGACATTAACATTATTTAATCATTGTGTAAGTGACACAATATGCAAAATTTTAAATACATCTCAAGAAAACCAATTTCAATTCATCAAATTCCATCATTGTAGTCTTTATGGGTAGAATTTTGTGATGAATAAGGACGTAAAATAAAAATAGAGCAATGAGGTGTATCAATTATTTATTTATTAAGAAAACAATTTATTTTAATTGAAATAAGTAGATTATACTAAAAGAAAGTCACAATGGCATCATACAACATAATACAAATTAAAATGATAGAGTTTGAGAATAGATATTCAAAAGTTCTCAAAATTGTGAATAGTTCACTTATAAATTGAGTTTTTATAGTTTTTTCCACATAAATGAAAAACTTATAGCGATAAAGTCTAATAAAATGGTCTAAATTTTTATTTTATTTTGCAAAACAAAAAAACTTGAGCTTTTGGTGGAAAACATGCCCACTATGGGCCTCTTGCTTGACATTTGCATCAAATTCCATAATTGCATTTTCAAATTTCATTTTCCTTTGATCTTGTTGAATTATTTCGTCCTCCTTGATAACTACCTTGACATAGCCAATAGATACTTTAGGGAGGGAAGCCAAAGAGTGAGAGTTCCTTGCAAGCCCCACAATCAATTCGTATTGCAATTATGATATGTAGTGATTTTTTCAATTTTCTTACCTTGTATGCTCATCCTTGCTTTCAATTCTACATTCTTAACTAACTAAGATTCAAGTTCTAAAGAATTATGTTATTAATATCGAAGGTTTCTACCTGTATATCATCTAGTTGGCATACAATCCTTCACTAGGCCCGACAAAGATTTGCAATTCACAAGGAGTGCAACAATTGGTGTGATGATGACCCTCCATTCTCAAGGAATTATCAAAACTAGATCGAATACCAGATGAAGGCCACCTATTGAAGTACTCACTACAAAGGGTAAGATAGACTGAAAACACCATGTTTCATTGAAGTCATGCGACAAAACAGATGAAGCTAATCCCAAGTTGATAGAGAAATGATATGAAAAGAGGCCGAAAAGAGCCATAAAAATCCCACCTCTACTAAGAAAAGTCATCTCGTCAATATTTAAGACTCTCCTCTTGCCGATCTAGGTGGTATCAATAGAGGGTATAGGGGAAGAGGATGTAATTAAATCCCATCTCATCAAGATTAATGTGTTGTGTCACTTGTCCCTTGTTTCCAACTGCATGCTAACTCTAATGTTTGGATTGAATAAATTCATGGGAGATAGACAAGGGAATACCCCCCCGGCCTTCCCCCATTTTACTTAACATACATTGATTCAACAAAGTTCCTTTGTTTTCCATGGAGTTTGCTTAATCATTTAAGGATTTAAGGAATTAGAAGAACTCAATGGAGTTGAAACTCCTCACAAGCTCTTGAACTCTAGTGATCAATTTGGAGAGACTTGATATCTACAGAGAAAGTGGATTTCCTATTTGTTGAATAATGATTGAAGAATCTATGATAATTAGAAGATTTTGAATTTCCAATGATTTGTAGATGATCAATTCTTGATATAAAGCCAAAACTTCTACTTAGCTTTTAGTGATTTCACCTCACTTTCACCTAAACCCCAAATTCTAAATTTTCCATGGATGTTGTAGACAATCCACTACACATGCCACCCCAAAAACATTTATTTTAATATTACACATACAAATAATATAATAAATATAATAAAACACAAATAATATAATAAAAACCTCCTTGGTATAAATTAAATTAGTGCATCCTCTCACCCCCTTACCCATGCTTAATCTTATATTTAATTAAAAGTTTTCCTTATCGTGGTGATAGTAACATTTTCTTTTCTTAATTTCCATTTGGTTGGAAATTATGAGTATGATGTTAATTTTACTTGAATGAGGTGATAAGAGACATTGATCCTTACCCACATTTCACAAACTTCATGATTAAGGGTTATCCATCTCTTAAAAACTTCATGATTGTGGTGTATAGATTGTTAATAACTAATGGAGTCATGAGATGGTTTGTATAAACTATTTAAAATTATGATAAGCAAACATTCCATACAATTTATTTCATGGTTCTATCTCTACTAATCAAGTTTTGCTCCATTCATAAAATTCATCTTGACATTTCCAAGAAATAGATAATATTCACTGATAAAAAAACATGATCCCTATAAATGATCCATCTTTTAGAATAAATCATTTAAATTATATACCATCGATATAGATCCATTTTAACTTGAGATCTTATAAGAATAGAGAAAGATCAAAAGAAACATAGATATAATTTTGTCAGTGCTTAAAAAATAGGAGATTAAGATGGATCTATGTTGATTTATTTTATTGTAGAGTTTTATAATTATTGTGATCTTTTTTTTTCTTTAGTTTATTATTAGTATGGTTGACAATTTTTTAATTTTTAATCTTTATATGCTTAAATATTTTTTTTCAATTTAATTTATTAACATCACAAACCATGACATATTTATTAGAGAATAAAATGCATCTCACTACTCTTAATGCAATAAAGTAGGTAGGTCCTCCAATACTCATGGGATTACATACAATTCTATAATGTATTGTTTTGAAATCAAAATGAAAGACAATGTATAATGGACTTTTCATAATCATATTGTCATTTATCAACACACTACATATAGGCATGTGCTACCATGTCAAAAGTAAAAATAAAATGTCAAACTTTTAGTGTACATATTTTTTTTCGATGGAATACACATCTTGGGAAACCTTCCAAGTAATTCCCCTCCTGGGAAACCCTCCAACTACTTCCTCTCATTTTGAGGATGGTACATGAGGTAAATTGATCGGTTCTCTTTTTGGCAACCTGGCATGTTGGGATATCGAGTGAGGTCTCCAATAATATCTATAGAGGAAACCAGTCCAAGGAATTAACCTTGAGACCTCCTAGTTGTCATTCACATCATTCAACCACTCAAACTAACCCACCAAAATTTAGTGAACATTTTATATTTAAAAAAAATACATTAAAATTTTATTAATCTTAACCATAGAAGAAATATTTTTTTTTCAAAATGAAACTTCTTTTTCTTTCTATTAATTTGCTCAATTTTATATACTTCTCTAATATTTTTTTAAAAATATTTATTTATTTCATTTATCTTAAAATGAAAACATTTTACATAACATTTTTAAAATAATGATGCGACTAAATAGCTTCTTGTAGAGGGCCATATTTTGCAATTAAAAACCAATTTATAAACAACGAAAACAAAAGTAAAATATTGATACAAAATTAAAATTCAATTTTATTAAACTTTGAAGATAGTTTTATCACTTAAGGTTAATATGTGTAACAATGAAACCTATAACATTATTAGTCCTTGTCTTTTGGGCTGAGGGATTTATAGTAATCGATTTTGCTTTTCATATTAGTTTAGCACATAGATCGAACATTTTAATCCACAGTTTTGTTTTTATATTTTATCGATTTGACCTCATACCGAGGGAAAACATGCGACATTTTATTTAAAACTTAGGAAATGCTCCTATAACATTGCTGCAATAGGATTAATGCTAGCCGTAATGTTAGCATTACTTTGTAGCATTATATTCTTTTGTTCTATTTACCCTAAGTTTTTAGAAACTACTCCAAAGACACCCTATGTATCCTAATTTTTTTTAGATATGAATCGGTTTGTCATTTTTCATTATTCCCCTAGACAATGCAAGACATTTAAACCAAAGTTTTAGAAAACTTCATTTTTTAACCAAAGTTGTTGTTTTGACCAGCGTCACATTGATGCTACGTGTTTTGACTAGTTCCATAATGATGCTACGTGTTTTGACCAATGGTTCTCATGCTTCTGCTTCCAGGTGCCTCTATTTCTTCCTTTCCTCTTTGCTTGACTTCTAACCATCCTTCATTTTCTCTTTTCCTCATGGCTTACAACCAGCTTCCATTTCCTCTTCTCCTCTGGCTTGCAACAAACGTACATTTCGTGTGAACCAATGTTGATGGCTTGAAACGAACATACATTTCCTGTGAACCAACGTTGATGGAGACACAAGCACAAGGTCACCACTGACATCATTCTGACTAGAAGGTAACAGTGGTACATGGCCTTCAAAAATAATTTAACATTACAGATTATATTCATCATTCCTGTTTTAAAACTTTTATCACATAACAATGTTAATAGGTTGTAAAATTCATTTGAATAAATACAAGGATGAAGGATAAAGTGTCTAAAACTCGCAAGGATTTGTTTGTAGCCATTTCTGTTCTCCAGGTTTCCTACTTGCATCACCAATCAAGCTGCGCTTGCTGTCAATCTGATTTTTCTTATCCTGGTTAATCTAATTTTCGTTTTCTCCCCATTTTCAGTTGCATTATCAATGAATATTAGTCTGTTCAAACTTAAGTTATCTATTTTTGCAAGAAAGTACACAAATGCACATTATTAAAACTATATCTAACATTAATAGAATTCAGAAAATAAAATAAACCCTATTGAGAATCTTTTTTCTCAAAAAAAATAAAAAAATAACATTGTTATCAAAACATTGACCTGTATTTTCTTAAACTACATCTAACATTAACAGAATTCAGAAAATAAAACAAACCCTAATGTGTGTTCTTTTTCTTAAAACAGAAAAAAAATAACACAATTATCAAAACATTGACCTGTATTTTCTTAGTGGATATGTAAATTTTCAGATATGAGGAATTTTTCAGCATGATATTAAATGTAGCGCTACTTCTACCTTTATTTGCAATTAAAATGGTTATTCATAACACAGTCTGAACATAGAAAACTATATAGAAAACCATGCTATGCCATGCTACATATTTCAAACACTTCGAAAAAAATCAGCAATAACAGAAAACAACTTTAAGAACTCTCTAGATGTATAAAAACTCCATGCCCAAGAAAATTCTAAATGTTTAAAAACTCCATTTTTCCCAATAGTTGTGGATAACAATTACATTTCTAGATTTAGAATGCATGTCTTATTCATTTCCTATATATGAATAGCAATATTCGACCCTGAGACATAATACTTTCAAAATTCTCCAAAGGTTGTGGACATCACTTACATTCCGAGATTTATCTTGCATGCCTTCTTTATTTCCTATTATGTGGCAGTATTCGATCATCAAACATAATAATTTCTTACAATCAAATAAAGTGGGATAAGCTATGCCACCTATTACAAAGGCTTATAATTAAAATGTGATAGTTTATTTATGTTTATCTAATTTTGGTTTAGTTTTTTGATTTGTAAGGAGTTTTACTTTTCCTTTAATAGTTTTTATCTAATTTTGGTTTAATAGTTTTATCTAATTTTGGTTTAGTTTGTTGATTTATAAGGAGTTTTACTTTTCCTTTAATAGTTGTCGTCTAGTTTTTTTTTTCTTCAAAAATTAAGGTGATGTAAATAGGCCATTCCTGACTTATAAGGAACTAATGCTCGGAGTAATCACTAGCTTCCCTTGAGTCATGGAAAGGGGCTGGTGGTTTATATACATAATATGATGACATCTATTATATAGTGGCAATAAAGGTCACTAGGGTTGTGCTTTTAATGATGGAAATAAATTATTCACAATAAGCTATCAATACAAAATGATTTCTACATACAAATACAAACACAAAATGAAAAAGAAGTAAAAGGATTAGAAAGTGAACTTATGCTCATACTTGCATATGGAAGTTCAACTAACTTCAGTCTATCTCGATCCCTTGCGCTCATCGTTGTAGAAGCTTGCTTCCCTGGGATTAAAGAGTGTCTCCATTTGGCTATGTTATTTTCACACTCCTTGTAGTCAAATTGTTCGAGGTATCCATCCCTCGAACATGTAAAATATGCATGACACCTGGACCAGCCAGTGAGAACAACTAACAAGTTACATTCATTGTTTAAGCAGTCAGTAACAACAAATGTCAATTATAGTGACATGTTAATTTAACATGAGTTTATATTAAATAATGTATAACATTGTTTACTTTACTACCTGCTGAAGCACCCTATATTCCATACAATAAATTTATATGGACAATGGTTGGTATGCATTGAGCCATGCGTATTAGCCATGTTCACCTTTTTCACACTACTTTGACTTAAGGCACCCTTAAATTTCACTTCATGCACAATAACTAATTGGCAGGGAGCCCCTTTATAGTTCAAGGAGTTGAGGAAAAATGCATGTGTAGGAAACAAATTTTAAATAAAAGAAAATGAATGAAAAAATCATTAAAGACAAAATTTTTGCTGCGTTAATTCCGAGAGAGAAACTCTGTAAAATTGGATGAACGAAATGGTGTGTACCTGTTGTTTTTGGCGAGTTTATTGATAAACCATATATTGGTTATTTAACGATCTTTATTAATGAGACAAAAATAATAAACAATAGGAAATGAATAGTATTCATATCTAAGTATATGCTTGTGTAAATCATCAATGAAAAACATCATCTACGCTTTATTATGCATCTTACTACCTCTTGGATTGCGTCATTTCCATGCATAACGTAATTGCCACTGATTAAAAATTCAATACCTTATCCTTCACTAAACTATACACACGTCTCTTTATCGCAAAGAATTCCATTGAATATGCGCCAGTTTTGTTTACATTCAATGAATAAATTGGATGCTGGAGATTTCATTTTCATAAATTGGATGATGGAGATTTCATTTTCAGACATGTCCATGAGCTCCTTTCACACTAGTGTAGTGTTGAATGCAAGATAGGCGTATGTCAAAAAATAGGCTATGTTACATCGCTTTGTTCCCCACCCCCGTGATTTCGAATGCGAGGTTGTTTTCTTAGCTCTTTCCTACCTGTAGGAAGCTTTTAAAACATTAGTGAACTAAAAGCGACAAGCCCTAGTCTCATGTTTACCAGCCATGAAAATGAGAGAGAAATCCTTTAACAATATAAATTAAAAGTGACGATGCTATGACTGGGCATTGTTTGTAATTGCTTAGATTCTATTGTCCCAAATTTAAACAACAAGCTCCTCTACCTTCTGGGCAGGGACTTGTTTCTCTGCAACCTATCTTGTTTTTTATATAGTGATGTTAATACATTGGACTTGTTTTTCTGCAACCTATCTTGTTTTTTATATAGCGATGTTAATACATTGCTTTTGCTTTTGATCACCGCCTTGGCTTATCATGACATGTTGAGGCAATGATTGTGGTAGTGGAATGCAAGTGAAAATCCTTCACCGTTCAGTGTTCATCAAATATCATTTATGTCCTTGAATGTTAAATTTTTGTTAGAATATCTTCGTGCTTAAAAAGGGCTCATACAAACAAAGAGATTATGTCATAGTTTTGCAATAGAATTGATAGATGCTTGTAAATTTAAATGAAGAGATTTTGTAATAACTATTGCAAGTAAGTAAATAAGAATGATTTTAGAGATTATCTTTTTTTTCCAATAGAAAATTCGCTCAAAATTATATTATAGTATAATTTATTTTACAACATCAAGGATTTTTACAACATAGGATCATTTTGTTCAGCTCGATGCATATAGAGTCCACAATTAGCCATAATATGTACTAACAAACTTTAAAAGGCCAAAAGGCAATAACCAACACGATAATGTTTATCACTTCAAAATTACAAAACATACAGTATATAGTCCCACTACCAACGAAAATATAAACCTGATTCATTTCACCTTGGAGAAAATTCAAAGATGTTTAAATGGGTAAGTGGTCCTCTAGCCCCACCTACCCATTGGTAAAAAGATAATTTGCCTTCCGGTTCCAAGAGAGCTTGTTTAGATAATAAGTCTGCCTCCTTATTGAAATCCCTGTAAATATGATGAAAGCTAATACTTTAAAAGAAGGTGGTCATATCCCTGGTTTTATGCTTCCATCCTTCAATGTCAATCTCCTGAAAATTACTCTTTTGATTTAACCAATCAATAATTACCTTGGAATCCCCCAGAATCTGGATTTTTTGAATAGACCACATACTGGCAAGTGTAAGAGTAGCCCAAACTCCCATAAGATTCTCTTTGTGTTGGTGCCTTCCCCACAGTTGATGTACCATTTATAAACAATCGACCTTGGTAATTTGATGATGCCACCAGCTCCGCAACGCTTGCCACCTGATATAGCCGCGCCATCAAAGCAAGCAATAGCATATCCTTCTTGTTGTGTGACTGTGCATACTCTTATGGGGGTAGGTTTATGGGATTGGGGAAGCCAAATGTGAGACCCAAGTAACTTGTATACCACTGTAGAACTCTAAGGTGATCTCTCCTCAAATATAGCTTTGTTTCTCTCAAGCCAGATGTACCAATAGGGGAGAGCAGCTAGACTTTTGGATACTGATTTATCCTTGGTCCAAATGGTAAAACAATCATTTATGGAGGCTCCTTCCCAAGTTCTTTTTATCTAAAGGAGTAATGTTAATCTGGCCCAAACTGTCTTTGTGAATAAACAATGAATGAGTAAGTGGTCAATATCTTCATATTCATTTTTGCAAAGATAGAAAACCCCGGGTCCCTTCCATCCTCTTTTTTGTAGAGCGTCCCAAGTCAGAACCTTTTTTTCCACTGCCATCCAAATAAACAATTTTATCTTTAACTATATGTTCCATTTTAAAATATTTACCTTCCAACCACTCCAGATCGGGTAGTCCATAATTGATATAAGAGCACAATAAACATTTTTGACAGTAATGTTCCTGGAAGAGTCCCCCCCTGTCCATACAAGAGTGTCGCTTGTATCTCAGATTGATATGCCAGCGCCTAGAAGCGCTCTTCTATATAGCTCCCACTTTGAAGCTAAAATTCCCGATAAGCCCAACTCCTCACTTCTTAACCAATCCTCTGAAATAGAACTAACATTATGGGATATTGTCGCTTATGCTTTTGTTTTAATTTTGTAATCAACGCGTATGATAGGATCATTTTGTCACCCAAGCCAAGAATCCGATCCCTGCCAATGAAAATTAAGCTTCATGACCCTGGACACCAACTCTGCCAGTGGAGGATCACATGAACTATACTTGTAAGGCTATTCCAAATCCTAGACGCTGAGTGATGTTTGTGGGATGCCTGACTGCACCAATTAACCACGGTAGTATTGTATAAATATTTATCCATTAAAACTTTATGCCAAATGTCATCCTGAGTCAATACTCTCCAAAGAGTATTAACCAATAATGTTTTATTCAAAAGAGGGAGCTTCCAGAGTCCCCATCCGCCAAATTTATTTGGTCTAGAAAGAGTGTCCCATATACATAACTGAAACTGTTGTGTAGTCTTATTACCGCTCCAGAGGAAATTGAACATCAATTTTCGAATCTTATTTAAAATTGAGCGTGGTATGGTCTCCAAGGACATCCAATATATAGGCTGGCTCTCCAGAACAACTTTTACTAAGAAAAATCTACCACCCAATGATAGCCACTTGTTTCACCACAGTCCGATCTTCTTTTCCATTTTTGTCACTAACCAATTCCAGTCTTCAGTCTTACATGTCCCAGTCTATAAGAAATATCCCAGATATTTGAAACCGATTGAAAGCTCGATAAAAGAATAAGGAAGAAGCTCCTTTAAAGGAGTCATTTCTTCATCAGTTAGACCTTCGTAATGAACATTATTTTTAGAGTGGTTTGTCAATAAGCCCGAAGCATTACAGAATAACTGAAGAATGTTGATGACCTCCATCCATTCTTTTAATTACGCCTTAGTCATAATAAGGACATCATCAACAAAAAATAAGTGCAGTATTTTGATCAATTTGGATACCTTTATACCTGCTAGAGTGCCCTCGAGAATGCTACTTTTCATTAAAATACTGAGGCCTTCCATAACCATAATGAAAAATAATGGTGATAATGGGCAACCTTGGTGCAGACCTTGCCACTTTTGAAGAAATCTATCACCTCGCCATAGAGTAAAACAACAAATGATGAATATGTAACACAACCCATGATCCAATTAGTCCTCTGGATTTCAAAACCCACTTTTAATAATGTCAATCTTAAGTGATCCCAGTCAATACAGTCGTAATGTTTCCTCAAGTCCAGTTTCAATACCAATGACTTAATATTCTTTTTGTTAATGCTACGAAGACTCTCATGAGAAATTCTTATTGCATATTGTATTTGCCTTCCCTGTAGGAACCCCAACTGTTTAGCAGAGAGTGATCGGCTTAATCCGATTTGCAATTATTTTGGATATCACTTTATAACAAAGATTACATAAAGAAATCAGATGGAAATCGTCAAAGGTAATAGGTTTATTTTCCTTTAGTATAAGAGTCAGAAAGGTTGAGTTTAGACTCCCAATAATGGATCCTTTCTGTCTCAAATCCTCCACCATCTCAAGGAGATCATCCCCAACTAAGTCAAAAAAGAAAATGAAGAATTCAACAGTCCAGTTGTTCGGCCCCAGACTCGTATCTTTTTTGAATTGAAACAATACATAATTTAGTTCCTCCAAAGTGATAGGGCTGTAAAGAGGGCCATTCTCCTCATCACTAACCATCCTGGGAAAGAGACCAGTTACCTTGACTTGTTCATTGGTATTAACAATAGACAGAACCTTATAAAAAAAATTGTAATATGATACCGCTTCAGCCTTTATCACTCCCTAGTTTGAAAGAGTGAAACCATTTGCATCAATGATTTCCCAAACATGCTTTCGATTCCTATTGTTGCTTGCAACATTATGAAAATACTTCATATTATTGTCTCCACTTTTTATCTAGATCACCCTACTACGGAGTCTACAAGTCTCTTTTGCATCACGTAATAGTTTGTTTCTTTTACTTTCCAACAACTGTAGATGTAATTCCGCTCCCCAATTTGTTGTATCCCAAACCAGATTCACAATTGTCTCCTTTATATCAGCTTCTAGGTTCTCCAGTTGGGCCTTGTTCCTTGCGCAAACTTATTTATACCAGAGTTTTGTTTAGATCTTTAATTCCTTTCATTTCCAAACTATTCTACTCTGCCTATCACCTTCCGACAGGAAACAAGGATCCTTCCAAATTTTATGAATCGATGCCACATATTCATCATCATGCAACCAATGGGCATTTAATTTAAAAGGATAAGCCTTGTAAATAGGTGGAATTTCCAGCCGGAGTAGTACAGGGGCATGATTTGATATAAAGGGGTACTCAACCTAAGACTGGAATAATCCTACCTCAGCCAATAAACCTTCAGACACAAGATACCTGCCCAGTCGCCTAACAATGGCCTCTTGACCAGAATGCCCATTTTGCCAAGTCGAGACCATTTTAGTTGGTTTAACGTCTATCAACGTTTTTGAAAGGAATAAATCTTTGTAGTAATCCTCTGTCAAACTAGGAGCAAATAAGCCTCCCTAGGCCTCATTCGAAGAGATAATAATATTCAGATCACCAACAATAATCAAGTTGTTGATGGATAATATACCACTTTCTGCCATCGAGCTCCAAAAAAGTTTCTGATCCATACACAGACCATATATAGTAAGTAAGGCAATATCCCTCTTGTTAATAATACACCTGCCTGTTAACATAATACCACCAATAGTAAGAAAATGAACCAATTCATACATATTTGGGTCCCAAGTGACTAATAAGCCTCCCGAAGTACCCACAAAATTTACAACACTCGATACCTAGGAGGGACGTAAATGGTGCATAAAATCTCTAGATTTTTGTTCATGAACCAGGGTTCCCTGAAGGAAGACAATGTCAGGGTGAGTTTGATCCAGAAGTCTATGAACTGGGGAAACTTTGAGGGTGCCTCTAATCCCTCTAATATTTAATGTGAGTAAAAGCATCACTTATCCCTTGCCAGGACTTTGATTGCTCTAAGAGCCCCACTATCAGTGGAGGGGAGAATTGTGCCAATGGACTGCGTGGGTAAACCCACCAATTTTTTTAATGTAAACTTCTAGTATTAATAGGTGAATGTTCAATGCCAATGCCTTCGGACCAGGAAAATTCCTTTCTAGCCCCTTTAGAATGCTTATGTGAAGTAGTGGCCCCTGTTCCCGTCGATGGTTCTATGATATCCTTGCCTAAACAAGTTGGCAACATTAAAGTATTGTTTGAGTCTTTGATAAAGGGAATCAATGACTCTAGAACAATGTTGAGTGTGGAATCATCCACCTCATATTCTCTACACCCTGACTCCACCAGAGTGTTTGACAAAGGTTCCAACGACGAAGGAGGTGAAATTAAGGTCCCAAACCGAGTATTATGTTGTGATGGGGATAAGGCTTGAATCAAATCAGTAGGGGGAGAAACAATGGGCTCAACTAGAACAAAGGGTGGAATCTCCGAGACTATAACATGGGGTGTAACAAAAATAGTCAGCCCCGACGAGATCTGCAAAACTAGATCAGTAGGGACCTCCCCCCCCCCAAGTTGACTTTTATCTAAGGAAGTATATAAATGTAACCAATGTGAACTATTGAAGTCCTCCTTTTCCCAGAGCGACAGAGTTGAGTATAAAGAAGGGAAAAGTATTTTTAACTTACTGAGAGTCGACAAAGTCTCCTACTGGCTCCAAAGTTCAGCTCCATAATGTATAGTCTCACTCCCAAGAGAGTCCTCTTCATTCATATAATCGGGTGGGTCCCTTTGTAGCATAGTATCCTTTGACGAATCATCAACCTATTTACCAGTACATTCACAATGAAGGTGACCCATTCGGGGACACAAATTGCATCGAAAATGAATGCCAAGATAGTCCAACTTATGATTAAACCTTTGTCCACACCATTCGATGTCAATGGCTTATGGTAAATCGCAATGGATATCCATTTCCACAAGGATTCGACCCACCTTTCTTGAAGAATTAACAAGTGACTTGTTATCCAGGGAAATAAACTTACCCAAAGCATCACCTATAGCCCGTAACGCCCCTTCGTTCCACAGGTGCAATGGTAAACCTGGTAGAAGTACCCACAAGTGACGGTACTGGAAATGTTCAGTTTCCAGGTCAAAGGAAACTCGCCAGTGTTTCAACATCAATCTAATACCGCCATAAACCCACTGTGAGTTCAATAACAATGTCACGTCCTTCGATGTTCTACAAATAAAATCGAGCCACCCTTTAGTGAGGTAAAGGACCTCAGACTCATAACCCAGAAGTAGAGTCTAGTGTTTTATAACCCACGACGAGACAGGTCTTGTACTAAGATAGTTATAGGAAATTCTTCCTACGAGACCATAGAGGGCCATTCTGCAAGTCTCTTCCAAGACAACGTCCGAACCCAGAACCAGACACTTAGCCTTCCTATTTTCTTTCCACAGCTTCCTCCGAATACCATTCGGGTGCGGCTGTTTGTGGGTTTTTCTCTGACCCATCAGTGAGATTACTTCTTTTGAGACTGAGAGAGTTATGTTAACAAACTGTGGCTCAATATCAGGTTGAGTAAGACCTTCAGTTGCAGGAGGAGAAACAAAGGAACTAGACGAAGGACCAGAAAGACGGTTGACAGTAAATCCTCAAGCGGGAGACGGCGTAAATGAGCAGGGGAATAATGACTTTGGTGCACCTTCAAGACATCGGCCTTAGAGTAAAGACCCATATGCCGCCAAGTAACCTCGTCATCAACATTCATAAGTGACATGAATTTTCTATCTAAGTCATTACAGAGAGTAGATCTCATAAAACTGTTGATACTGAGAGGGGGGTGAATCAATATCAAGTACAATTTAAAACCTTTTTAAACTTATACTTAAACCATTCAACTATATCCAATGAGAAATGAACAATAGTATAAGAGTTACACCAAAACACTGCAATACACCATGCACAATATATGAGAAATAATCAATAGTTATTGTTCAAGGGAAGTAATGACTTCCAAAGGTAGCTACAACTTCCAAATGTAAAGGGAGGGATAAACCTCGAAGAGGAATATATAGTACTCCAATATCAAGAGAGGATTTATCTCTCCATCCTTTCCCCTTCCTTCCACCCAAAAGTAAGTTATAAAGAGAATGGTAGACTTTGTTCAATTCTGGTTTATTTAGGAGAACTAAATTATACAGAATGCCCCGTGCTCAATATTTAACATCCGATTCTAAAACTCGCACACAAGAAACTATAGTCCGTAATATTTCCAATGCAATTTGTCCCACTTAATTTGGTGATCAAAATCTGGACCAGGGGTCAAATTTTAGCTCAAAAATCAACATTCTCGGAATTGCCTCAAAACAAATGAGAGCGTATCCCTCATCATCACGAACCCAACGCAACTCATTTGGGTTCAAACGGAAGTCGGGAGTGAGAGATATCGCGATCTGTTCGAATAGTCAAACAGGTAAAAAAAAGGATGCTGACTGTGCAGTCCGTACAGGCTGACGTGGAAGGACCGTACGATGACGTGGTAGAGACCATACGACTGTACACTAATGTGGCATGTGATGATGTGGCAGTTTTTGATTGGAAGATGTGGTCAAATTGTGATGTGACACGTGGCATCATTTTTGGTTAATGGTATGGTGCCATGTGGCCCAGTCATGGGTTGCCACGTGGCACCCCATTATTGGCTATTGGTTGTTGTTTAAAATTGTATGGGGTCTGTGGGGGTTGAACCCCAGACCTCCCCTTTGGCTCCGCGCTTTGGTAGAGTGTGGGCTACCACTAGCCCACACGGTGCTCCTTGTTGTGTATACGGGCTATAAACTATTTAAGTTTATGTTATGTTGTATATGGCAGGGGGTCGGGCCGGGGCTTAGCCCCGACGCACGGTTCTATGTTTTAATACACGTGACCACTTACCATACGATGAGAGTGCGTGGGAGTGTATTTCAAATGGAGCCCGTGTTCACATACATTTAAAACCATACGACCAATATTTATACACGGAGCCAGTGGTCATGTGTATTATGCTATGTGACCATGTGTTTTATGTGTGCGGGTTTTGATTTGTTTATTCAAACAGTTAGCACGGTTGCTATGGGTGGTCCATGCGCCCGACACTTGGCGCTTAACTGTTGGCTAGCCCTTTTTGTAAATGCGTGTGGTCATATTATGGACCCATATGCCCAATGGTTTGGCGGTTGGGGGTTTTAGTTCCGTTAACGGTTCTACATTTTAGCCCGTTATACGGTTGTGCGTGTGTGCTGGGTTTAAGCACGTGTTTTGGAGCGTGTTCTGGTTTCAATGTACAGAGGTGCGTTTTGGTGAACTAGAGACAACAAGCTAGAGGAAGAGAATGGCAGGAGGCCTATCTTCTTCATTTTTTGGCCAAATGAGGTGTCGTAAAAGCCCAACTAGGGGTTTTTGGATGTTCTGAATCCATTGGCACTATTTTCACAGCCATTTGAAGACTTCTTATGTAGGTTTTTCACCATTGAAGTTTCAGGAAGCTCTAGGAAGCTTGAAGCCCTCATTGATTGAGGTCATGTTTTGGTGAGTCCAAGTTTGTTTTCTGTGACTGAATAGTCATTTTTGGCTAATTGTTATGCTCGGAACACATTGAGATAGGTTTCAGAGGATTTTGAGGACTTTTACAGGTGTTTTTACCACAAGGAATCTTAGGGAAGCTTTAGGCCACATGTAGAAGAGGTCATGCCCGGATGAGCCATGATTCATTTTCAGAGTTTTATTAGTCATTTTTGGGGTTTTTATGTGTTCTGATCCCAATGGTGCAATCTGTTTTTCCATTGGAATTGAGCAGCAGCTTGTAAAAGAACTTTTGACAAATTAATCCCAGAGAGCCAAGTCCATTATTGGACGCTGAAGGAGATGTAGCCCGGAGAGGGGTGAACTCCTTTATCATGTTGTTATTGTTGTGAGTTTGATGGTTTATTTGCTGCAAGTTATGTTGCTGTGTTTTTATTTAAAGAACATATTTAACCATTTAAAATAACATATCCTCACACATGAACATTTAAAAGAAGAAGCATAAACTTGGCACATAATTTATCTTGCATATTTTAACACATGAAGCAAGGTCCTGTAAAGTTTATTTTAATGAAGTAGAGGGTGCTTGCATAGCATA